>PVJO010001805.1:0-159776 GCA_004026905.1 Hystrix cristata | reverse complement strand
CTCTGGCTGCACAGGCTAACGAGACTCTGGGGCCTGCATGCGGGCCGCCTGGTACTAGGGCAGGAGCACAGATGACATTAATAGCATGTGACCAGCAGTGGATTGATTGAGAAAGCAGATGTTAAGGTTTGGGCTGGTAATGATTCATTGCTGTTTGGGAAAAACCTGATAGGGATGCTCCCACTTGGAGAATTAATTAGTTTATGCTTCATCAGTTGTATTGAGCTGAGTGTAAATGGCCCTTCTGAGTACGCAGCTCTCCAGTCGGAGGAATTGGCATTCCTCGCACCTAGCCAGACAGGGGACTTGGAAGGGCAGGTGGGGAGGGGAGGCAGAGTGAGGGGGCAGAGGTGCACCGATGTGGTGCTTGCCTTCCCAGCATCCCCCCTTTCCACCTTGGGGTGCAGGATGCGTGCGTGCATGCGTGTGCGTGTGTGTGTGTGTGTGTGCATGTGTGTGTGAGCGTTTTGGTCTGTTCTTTTGAGATGAGGCTGGAGGTCTCACTAGGTTGCCCAGGCTGACCTTGAACCCCTGTGTTCAAATGATCCTCCTGCCTCAGCCTCCTGAATAGCTGCTATCGGAGGCCATGCCTGTTTCCATTTTGTGATTCCAGCCACTCCTAGCTTTTGAATTTCCTCAGCTGGGACAGAATCAACTGTCTGCAGGGAGGTCCATTCAGATTGTAGATCTGCAAGTAAAACTGTTGCTTTTTTAAGCCATTAATTTTCTGGTGGCCCAGCAGTTGCTAACTAGAACAGTTCATCTCCTGCATTTTGAGCTGCAGACTGATCTTTCCTCATTGCAAACCTGATCGTCTTATTGTTTTACTCTGCAGCTTACGAAAATCCTCCCAAGCCAGACACAGTGATGGGCCCCTGTAATCCCAGCAACTTGGGAGGCTGAGGCAAGAGGTTTTCTTGAGCCCAAGAACTAGAGACCAGTCTGGGCAACACAGAGAGACCCTAATTGAAAAGAAAAAAACA
The DNA here is from genome assembly GCA_004026905.1 of Hystrix cristata. NCBI lineage: Eukaryota > Metazoa > Chordata > Mammalia > Rodentia > Hystricidae > Hystrix > Hystrix cristata. The sequence continues at coordinate 158,793 of PVJO010001805.1, read as the reverse complement.
AACACCCCCCAAAAAACCAGATTCTCCCAAGCCTGCAAGTGAGTCGTCAAACAGCTCTGTATGGTGTTCGGGATGTTCCTGTTCAACGCCGAGGTCTTATCTCCTCTGGGGGTCCTGTCCTAACCTGCCCACACTCTCGGGCCTCTGTGTCTTTGCACATGCTGCTCCCTCCGTCTCCAGTGCTGTTCCATCTTTGTCAGACGACCCCTCCGCGGCGACACCTCTGTCCTCTTCTTTCTCTTTGTTAAACATCTAGTCGTCAAATGTTGGTCTTCTCAGATGAATCGCTGTACTCTCTCTTGCAGTTATTTTTATACATTTCCTTTGTTTTACTTTATAGAGATTTCTTTGACTTTGCCTTCTGGCTCTTCTTATGGTGAATGTTATTTTGCTAATCTCATTAATTAAATTTTCAGCAACCTTTTCTTGTTCTGTGTTTCATTGTACATTGAACTTGCTTCACAGATGATATTTCTTGTTTCATGAATGAAGTAGCTCCTTGAATCTCTCTGTTTTTCTGTTTGCTGAATGCTCATAGATTCTGATGAGGACTCTTGGCTTGACCAAACTTCAGGCTTCTGGACTTCCTCCTAGGCCCATCTGAGTACTTCCTTATACACTCAGTTTTAGCCAAGAACCCTGTTAAGTCAGTTTAAGCAAGAACCCCCACCCCATACTTGATCACTCCCAAATCTGATCAAAATTCCTCATTCTTCATTCTTGGTATCTGATCACCCTAATCTGCCTTCAGCAAAACTCCTGTCTGGTTGCTTCAGCCAGACTTTACTGCCAGACTCGATGTCTCCTCCTAGTAATTTCCATCCACTCACCTCCTGCTCCTTTGGCTATAGTTCCTCCCTTGACCCTGTGTATTGAAAATGGAGCCTAATTCTATAGTGGGGTCTCTTTTCCTCTGTTGTAATGATCCCAAGTGAAATTTGCCCTCATTTACTTCTTTAACTTTTGTCTGGCTTATCTTTCTTTCTTCTTTCCTTCCCTCTTTCTTTCTTTCTTTCTTTTTTTTGAGAAGGACTGTCACTCTGTAGTCCAGGCTGTCCTTGAACTCACTATGTAACCCAGGCTGGCTTCAAACTTGTGGCAATCCTCTTGCTTTAGCCTCCTGAGTGCTAGGATTACAGGTGAGTGACACTATGCCCAGAGCACTTGTCTTTTTCAAAGAGCCTGTGTTCTTTTAAATTTCTTTAGCAATCTACAAGAAAGCTCTCTCGCCCCATGCAAGACCAGAGGAGGAGAAAATGTAAAATACAGGGTACATGAAAGCAGTACTGAATTATCTCACAAGCATTTATTTCTTCACAGGGTGCTCTGATTCATCATTTCTGAACCCCAAGTTTGGTTGACTTAAAAGATTAACTGTTTAATAAAGATTCTATTTTTGATAAGCATTTCCAAAACATTATGTTCTTAAAAAAAGAAAAAAACAAAAACGAGACCAAATGACTGAGTATCTCCTCATCCTGTGTCATTGTATGTTGAAAGTGTTTAAACCTTTTTGATTTTTACAGGGGCTCACAACTAAGAGTTTGCCTTGATTCTCAGAAGAGTCCTTGGTCTTGGATTTTTCACCAACTCTGGGGCTGTTAGGACTTTGGTGACTCTTAGAGATGAATAAATATATTTACATAATGAGATGAACGTGAGCCTCTTGGGGACCAGGGGTGGAATGTTATGGTTTAGATCTAGAAAGCCCCCAAAGTCTCATGTGTTCAGATTGAGGCTTTTGGGAGGTGAGGCTTTTTGGGAGGTATATTGGGAGCAATATACTCATTACTGGATCGATTCATTGATTAAGTTCAGAGCTAACAGTGCTGGTAAGAGGTGGGGCCTGAATGAAGAAGCGTGTCACTGGGGCTGTGGCTTTGGAGGGTGTATCTCCTTCCCTGGCTCCTCCCATCTCTCTCTGCTTCCTAGCTGTAATGAGGTTAGCAGCTTTTCTTTGCCATGCCCTTCCACCATGCTGTTCCTGCCGTGGAGCAGGCCAACCATGGACTGAAACCCCAAAGGCGTGAGCCAAATTAAACCTCTCTTCCTTGAAGTTATGGGTGTTGGGTATTTTGTCGCATTGACAGAAAAGCTGATGAAAACAGTCTCTTACTCAGCTAGGGCTGCCAGAACAAAATGCCTTAGATTAGGTGGCTTAACTAACAGGAATTTATTTCTCAAAATTTTGAAGACTGGAAGTCGACAATCAAGGTCACAGTGGGGTCTGTGTCTGGAGAGATCTCTCTCCTTGAGTTGCAAACAACTGCCCTTTTGCTGTGTCTTTACATGGACTTTCCTTGGTGCATACTGTTGGAGAGAGAGAGAGTGAGAGAGAGCGAGAGAGAGAGGATATGTTCTCAAGTGTCTTCTTATAAGAACACTAACGCCATGCACACAGCCTCACCCTCATGATCTCATCTAAACCCGATTACCCCCCAAAGACTTCCTCTCTAAATACTATCATAATAGGAGTTAAGGTTCTAACATATGAGATTTTTGGGGCACAGTTTGTCCACAGCACCGTGATACTATTATTATTACCAAGTGGCAATACCTAGACGATATGGAAAATCTAAAATTACAGGTACCTTTCTTACTCATTGTCATAGCTGAATGAGAGAATTCTTGCTTAGTTCCAAGAAACTAAAACTGACTCCCCCCCCCCCAACCAATTTGACACTCACACGGAGAATACGCCCTCTTCAGGGGCAGGACAACAAATGCAGAAAGTGATTCTGCCCCCGGCCCTGTAGATGCAGCTGGGGTGGGGGAAGGAGCCTTATCCTTAGATGCCAAGTCCACCTGTCCAGACGCAGCATGATGCACACTCAGGGTGGGGTGACACTGGTGATGGAGACCTGGCCTGTCATCTGGGAATCCAGAAGGTTTCTGAAGAGGAAGTGCTGTGTCCACCGTGTGCTTAGGGACAGATGGAAAATTCTATCAGTGGTGACACAGCAGCAGCTCAGACTAGACCATCTCCTGCCACATCAGGCTGGCCTGCAGAGTGGCCTTTGGGAAGGGGGATTTTTTTGTGTGTGCGGACATCTGGGAGTAGCTGTGTTTTTGTGGAGAAAGCCAGATCTTCACAAGCTAGAGCCCCCAGGAGCCAAAGTCTTATATGCCTTCACAATATCACTACAGTCCCGGCAGCTCTTTGCCTGAGTTAAACCCACTGCCATTGAGTTGAGTGCTTTCTTATGACTAGAGACAAGAGGCTTTGGTCTACTCAAGGGACAGGCTGGTGATCCAAGGGAAAGCTTCTCGTAAGGTGGCGTTTGTTTGGAGGACCAGTCTTCCAGGAAGGGACCCAGCCATCACATTACTTTCCACTGCTGTTGTGAAGGTCAATAGCTACCATTCATCGATGCCTAGTGTGAGATCTGTGTGCTAAGCACCCACTTTTCTAAAAGTGTACGTCTGCTGTTTGTTGGTCTCCATGGCTGTTTACTTCCCATGGAGGACACAGAGGTTCAGTGACATCTGTACCTCTCTCAAGGTCACACAGCCAGGGGTAGCAGAGCCGGGGTTCCCACACTGATGCGTCTGACCCCAGAGACCATGGGCTTTCCATCAGGCCAGGAAACAAGTACTTGGAAGGTAGAAAATGCTGTTGATGATCTCCTGATGTCCACAGGAGGCTGAGTAGCTTTGTATTTATCCTTGGGGTGGCTCCTGGGACTCCATCATATTCCTCTTGTGGGTTTGTTCTGTAGGAGAAGGGGCTCGGAAGCTGGTCTTGCCACTCACCAGGGAACTTGCAGACTAGGTTCTCAACTGTGGAAAGTTGTGCCTTGTCATGGCAGCCCTGAGCCCTGATGGAGCCGATCGTCATGAAGCATCTTACAAAGCTGGTTGCCTTGTCTGATGGGTTCCTAATAATTTGCACTGTTGCTGAGGACACCTATGTACTCTGCTTTCAGGCACTTCTGCTGAAGAGAAATGGAGTTGCTACTGGATGGGAAAGTGGAGGTAGGAGAGGCAACGTTTTTTTAATAAAAGCACAAGTAAGATGCGATTATAAGCTGGAAGGAACGATCCTTGGAGAGGGGGCGCAGGATGATGTGGAGAGACAGAAGTGGCCAAAGCCATGGCCTGGAGCGGGCAGGGAGGGAGCTGACACACAAGAAGATAAGGCAAAGTGGCCCTAAGGGGACATCAAGTGGGACTCTGGCAATCTGGGACTTCTTGCACCCTCCATGTCACACCTACTAGGAGGGAGGCAGCCAGTCTGGGGCAAGAGCCCTGTGGCTTTGCCCACAGGAAGACTGGAGCACCAGCCTCTCTTGGAGCCTCAGCTTTGGTCTCTGGTGATATTTGGCTGCTACTGCTTCCTTCTCAGAGTCACAGCAGGTATTAAACAAGAGGATGCAAGCAGAGCCCTCGGCATGGGAAATAAGAGTGACTGTGCTTGCCATTTCACTGTGTTTTTCTGCCAGTCTCTCACACATATAGAAAGAAATAGTTAAAAGTAGTATCGTTCTTCACATATTGTTCTGTAACATGCTTTTAGCCCTTAAATATGTATTAAGGACAATTTTCTATGTCATTATATAGTTTTCTGTAACATGATTTAGAATCATACGCAGTTCATTCTGGTAGATGGGCTCATACTTTGTTGTAACTAGTTCCTATCGCAGACCTCACAGAAACTGTTGCTTGCTGTTTCATTATAAACAGCACTGTTTTGAATTTCCTTGTGGTGCTACTTTTACAACCATCCATTGTTTCCCTTGGAAAATTCCATTTCTATCAGTGTAATTTCAGCTGAGCTGTGAATGATGTCTTTGACCTGCCTGTAGGTAGAGGAAGGACAGGATTTGGGGCAGTGCTGAATGATGGTGCCCAAAAAGATACAGGGACTGGTGTCATGTTGTTGCCCTCAAAACTCAGGCAAGACACCCCAGCAGCCTCAGGCTGTATCTATTTGCTTGGGCTCCAGGTGATGCACTGGGGAGATGTGGTCTGCTATCCCCTTCAGATAGCAGGCATAGGGCCCAGGCGGTCTCACCTGAGTTTCTGGCTGATCATCTGTAAATCAGGGTTCCCACGCCCTCAGCTCAAGTTTGATTAATATGTTAGCATGGCTCACAGAACTCAGAGAAACATCTACTTCCATTTATTTTTTATTTTTTTATTTTTTTAACCTACTTCCATTTATTGGTTGTTATAAAGGATATTACAAATGATAATAATAATGAACACCAGCAAAGAGGTGGTAACTCAAGTTTGCTTTTAACACCCATTGTGAGATAGGAAGAGGGCAGAAACTTCATTTGAGTCTGGTGTTTAAAGGTGGGGCCTTTGGGGGGAGTCCCATGATTGAATTCTGTGGTTTTATAAGAAGAGGGAAAGAGACCAGCATACACACAAACACATAACACAACACACATGCACACAAACACACGCATACACACACACATATGTGACATGCTGTTTGAGTTTCCAGCCCCCCAAACGGTGAGCTAAATAAGTCTCTTTTCTTCCTAAAACACTCAACCTCAGGTATTTTGTATAGCGGCAGAAAATGGACCAATTTGGATGGATGGGGAAAGGCGTCGGGGTCGTTAGAGCGTCACGCCTTCGGGTGCTCGGCCTTCCAGGAAGCTCTGTGTGTTCTGTTACCCAAAAGCTGCCCAAGTCTTGTCCTTGGGTTTTTGTGGCGGCTTCATTACATAGGAATGATCGGTTACACCACTGGCCATCAGTGATCACTGTAACCTTCAGGCCCTCTCCTCTCTCTGGAGGTTGGTAATGGAGCTGAAAGTCTCAGCCCTTCAATCCCACCTTGTGTTTTCAGGTGCAGTCCCCATCACGAAGCTACCCCTTACTGCCAGCCACGTCACCTTTCAGCACACCAAAGATACTGCTTTGGAGATTCTTAGGATTTTAGGAGTGTATGCCAGGAAACAGAATCAAAGGACAAAACAGTAGCAAAGTTTTATTGAAGGTAGGAAAAGAAGTAGCCTCTGCCGAATGAGTATGGGCCAAGTAAAGTAGAAAAGAAGTACACCCTACTTCTGTGAGCATGCAAGAGAGAACACAGTGGCCACAAATATGTATTTCACAATATCATAATACATATATAATTTAAAATTTTCTAGCAGCCCATAATATTGTTCAGATAAGTCAATGTATCCAAAACATTATAATTTCAGCATGGAATCAATATAAATGCATCATTAACAGGACATCACATTCTTTTTTCTCCAAGTACTAAGTCTTTAAGAACTCTACATATGACTATACATATTTATGAAGTTCAGTGTTGATAATTTGATAGATGTATATAATATATAATGACCAAATAGGGTAATGAGCATTTTCATCTCCTTAAACATTTAATATTTCCTTGTGTTGGGAAACTTATAAGTTATATAATAAATAACATATAATGAATTGTAGTGAATTGTATTCACCTGACTGTGCTATAGAACACTAGCCCTTATTCCTTAGGTGCCTGTATTTCAGTACCCATTATCCAAACTCCTTCTGGGAACACTATTCTCCTAAGTTCTAAATCTTTGAAATCTGGTGTGTATTTAATTCTTCTATTTAATTCTTTAATTCTGGCATATCCCAATACAGATGCTAAATTGTCAGTGGTTAAAATAAAATATAGTCCTACCAAAACAATAACTTGTGTTTTGTGGGAAAATATTTCATACTGCTTTAGTTTTTACATTTGAAAATAATTAAAATTCAATACAATAAAATTTTGTTTCAGCCGTGCGCAGTGGCACATGCCTGTAATCTAATTTATTTGGAGGCTGAAGCAGGAGGACCGTAAGCTGGGGCTGTGGCTTAGTGCTTTCCTCATGTGTGTGGGTCCCCAGTACTGCACCACTGCACAGCAAACGGCTGCCAGGTAGGATAGTGCCGGACTGGGCCCTTGCTATTCAAAGTGTAGTTCCTGGACAAGTAGCATCCATATCCCCAGAGAGCTGTTTAGGGCTGCAGAATCTCAGGCCCTCCCTGATTCTCTTGAGTCAGAATTCATATTTCAGCAGATTTCCTACATGATCATGTGCTGGCTTCAGTTTGAGAGGCCTTGGTCTAGATTTCAGGTCACGATCTGGGGGAATGTCTAAAGAGAATGAGTATATTTTTCATGAAAAGAGAAGCCTCCAGGAAGCCATGATGGCGTTTTTCAAACATTTCCGGGCCTGTCGTTTGGGAGATGGTGAAGATGCAGTACAGAATGGAAGGGAGCCTTCCTCAGCCAGGGAGGAAGGAGGCTGAGGGCAGGGAGCAGGGGACAGATCCTTATAAACCTCCCGTAGTTATAGTTATGATCTCACTTCATCCTTGTAACAAAAGACCTAGACTTGGAAGTAAATCAGCTAATCTGCTTTTAAATCTCAGTTCTGCTAATCATTGTGCATCCTGAAGGAAGGATTACTTTACATTCGCTGAGCCTCAGTTTATTATCTGTAAAATGGAAAAGTAATAACTCACTGCCCAGGATTTATGTAATAGCAATCTATGTCATTGTTGAGTGATATGTTTATAGTACCATTTCCCCCCACTCTTTTCTTAATGGGTCGTACAGATTAATAGGTTTCACTTTGGAAGATTCACACATGCACAGAACACAGCAAGGACTGTGTCCACCATATTTGCCGAGGTATCTCTGGGCTGGGCACAGATTCTAGCCTCCATAACTACTTTTTGTAGACTGGACAAGACTCTGCCTGGGGAAGGATGGCTATTACTGCTTTTAGCAGGCTTGTGGTTTGAGGCGACAAGGTACATTTTTCAGTCCACACAAACGAACCCAGACCCTGCCCTCCTACATCCCACTGAAAGCTCATTTTTTATTTACAGCCTCAAATTGATCTGGATCGATCTATCCTCAGACCTTTTCATCAAGAGAGTGCAAACAGAAGCAGGGAGAGGAGCCTGGAGCTCTTCCACCCTCCCTCCATCAGTGGGTAGTGCTGGGGACCTGGCCACCTTCCTGCTGCTGGGACAAAATATCACCAAAGCAGAGTCCTGGGTCACTTGGGAAGGCAGGTATGTAAGCTGGTCCAGAGAAACCTTTTGCATTTCCCTGCAAAACACCCCATCGCCGGCTTGCCAAGCCACATCTGCGCTTCTGTCAAGTAAACAAAGAGTTTCTACTGCTCTCAGGCAGGCACTAACATTAGCCGAGTAAGGGCTCTTCGGGGACCAGAGAAAGGAGGTTCACATTTGAAAATGAACCACTGTATGTGGATTTATAGCACTGTTTTTCCGATGGAGAGGGGGAAATATTTTTCTCTGGGAGATTAGAATTTACTAGTGGATTCAAGTGTAACTTTGGAGAGTGGCGGAGGTATTAGATGTGGCAGTATCACGGTATTGTTTTATTGGCAATTAGATTTCAAACTGGCACGAATGTATGAAAATAAGTCTCAATTATGGGCCTGTGAAGTTTCTCTACCATCTGTCAACAGTTTGCTCCTTATGCCACAGCATGTGTACCTTTGGAGGGAAAATGATTTAATAACCCCAGTGAAGAGGTACAGCTCACCAAATTGTACTGGAGTTTATAGCCAATGTCTGCATTTATGATTTCTGATGCAGGGAAAGCAAATTTAAACTTGAGCATGCACGTGTGGGTACACAGACACAAGTGTACGTGCACACACACATTCCTTCCAGGGACTCAAACTGTCGGAAATGCAATATAACTTCAAAAGATGTGAGCTGAACTTTTCCAGTTTACAGCTGCCGAAAAGCAAGCACGTGGCCAGAGTGAAACTACAGCACCAAGACACTTGGGTGAGAGGCTGAGGCGTGCTGGGAAATGTGTAACAACCAATTCGCTGGGAAAACAGAGACCTGGTTTGTAGTCCTTGATTTTGTCCGTGGTGTCAACTCTCACACGCTGGCTGATTTCATGCTACCGATGTGATGTCCCCAGATGCAGATTGTATTAGCTTTCCTGTTGTTGGACACAATGCCTGACACCCACAACTTAAAAGAGGAGAGGTTTCACGTGGCTCACAGTTCAGTCCACAGTAGGCTGACTCTAAGGGAGAAGTGGCATGGAGGTAGAAATTTGCTCACCTCATGGCAACCAAGAAGCGCAGAGAGAAGAAAGGAACCGGGGACAAGAAAACAGTCTCCCCAGGTTATGTATCCAGTGATCTTCCCCCTCTGACTGGGCTCCACTTCCAAGTACACGAGACTTGTTGGGGACGTTCTAGATCTAAACCATAACATTCCATATCTGACCCCCCAAAATCTTAGGCCCATCTCATTATGCAAAATGCATTTAGTCCATCTCTAAGAGTTTCCAAAGTCTTAACGGTTCCAGAATCGTTCAAAAGTCTGAATCCAAAGTCTCCTCTGAGACTTAAGGCAAAATCTTAGCTCTGGGCTGGGGATTTAGCTGAGTGGTTAGAGTGCTTGCCTAGTAAGCACAAGGCCCTGAGTTCGATCCCCAGCACAAAAAAAAAAAAAATCTTAGCTCTGTAAAAATAAAAAAGAAAGACACTGCCACATAAGACAGCATGGGGTAAACTTTCCCATTTGAAAAGGGTGGAATAAGGGGGATACAAAGGAGTACAACTAAAGCAAGATCAAAACTCAGCAGGGCAAACATTAAATCCTGTAGCTCTATGTCCATCACTTGCAGCAAGTCGTAGTGAGGGATGCCTTTCCAGTTGCAGTTCATATGGCCTCTCTCTTGGGCTGGCTCTGCTGTGGCATCTTTTTGGGGAGTACCGTGGATCGAAATTGGGGCCTTGTGCTTGTTAGGTAAGCACTCTACCACTTGCACTGAATCCCCAGCCCCTGCTGTGCCTTTTCTCAGCAGATGTTCCAAGTTCCCGACCTATCCAACTTCCTGAGGTCTCCGCTTCAGCTTCAGGTTCACTTTCACTGCTTCTCCCATTTCATCTTTGTGGCCCCTAGCACTGGCTATGACTTTGTCACACAGTTTTGCCTGGTCTTCAGGCCTTCTGAATTCTGGGTGGATGCATCCATGACCCCATAACTCTTGCATTTGGCATGCCTGGAAAACCAGCGCCACATGGATGATACCAAGATCTGCAGTGGTGTGAGAAGTACCTTGGTCCTCTTGGACCATGGCTGCAGCGGCCTGCGAGTGCCTGGGTAGCTGAACTCAGGGAAATACTTCCCTAAGTGGCCCTGAGTGAACAGGGGACTTTGGAGCTCTTGTCTCAGTCTTTCGAGTGAGTTTACTCTTTTACATACTTGAGGCTTTGATGGGCAGGGTCTAGTCATTTCCTGAGATGTACTGGTTGTTTTTAATGTTGATATTTTCAGCAACCATACTCTCCTTGGCCCCAACTTTACATATCTTTCCTTCTGGCCAAGGTGCAATTTTTTCAAGTCATTCAGTTCTCCTTTTTGGTACTGATTCTCAATATAAATTGATAAACACAGCCAACAGTATCCATGCCACAGCTTGAATGTTGAGCTGTCTTGAAATTTCCTCCCCCAGATCAATTATTCTGCCATCTTTAAATTCAGTCCCACATAAAGTCTTAGGACATGGGCAAAGTATAGACAAGTTCTTTGCCAGAAATAAATATACATAACCTGTAGTCCAATACAGTCCTTATTCGCAGCAGAACATCAGAAGCCTGGCCTTTACTATTCAAATTCCTATCCACGTCCTGACCTTCAGAGCTCTGACCAGAAGGGCCCATCAAGCTCTCTTACAACATTCTAGCATTTCTCTAGCCTGCATCTCTAAATCTTCTCAAACGTCTCTTGCAGATCAATTCCAAAAGCTTGAGTCACAGTCAAGGTACAACCAACAGTCACAGCAACAACCCTACTTCTCTTGTACCAATTTTCTGTATTAGTTAGCTTTTCCATCACTGGACACAATACCCAGCACCCACAACTTAAAGGGGGAGAAGCTCAATTTGACTTACAGTTCTGTCCACAGTTGGCTGGCTCCAAGGCAGAAACAGCATGGTGGAAGGGCAGCGGAGACAAGGGCGGAGGCAGGGATAAGAATGCAGCCTTCCAGATCACACTGCCAGTGACCCACCCCTCTGACCAGGCCCCACCTCCAAGCACACAAGACTTTTGGGGACATTTACTTATTTGTTATGTTTTATTTAAAGATTTTTAACATACAAAGAAGGTACACAAATACAGATTACATTATGATGACTGAGGCCATATTCTACACAAGGAAAATCAAAACAAAACAAATTTATAAAGTAAATGTTCCAGCACTGAACAAGCATAGCACTTGATATTTAATCTAGGCTACATATGCATAAAATGATCTGACCCCAGGCTTATGCAAAATAAATTATTTCCTAGAACACCAAAATGCCAACCATTCTGACTGTAGGCTGCCTTATTCCCCTGGTGAGTATTTTGAGAGAACTTCTATATAATAAGAAAAGAACTGGCATGACACTTAAAGATTATAAAATATAGAGCACAGTCAAAAACATATTTTAATACAATTCTGCATAAAATATGCGCAATAAATCTTACTACTCAAAAAATTTAAGAACAAAAGACCACCTTGAATAAAGGTTAAAACCTCATCGAAGAGAAATGCTCATCAGAAAACTGCTGAGATTTGTTGAGGAGACAGAGAACATATCTAATGAACATATATAATGAAGTCATTCATTTAAAATCTATTAAAAAATGTTCATGAGGTTGTAACTGGCTGCTTATACCATCTTAAAATATTTTACCATGAATACAAGTGCCTACTGTTTTTCAAAATGAGGTTCGAAGGCCCAAAAGAATTCTAATATGGGCCCAGTAATATACATTATAGATAAACTCCCCATGTAATTATTCTGCATGCTGAAATGCCCTATGGGAAAGAGCAACACTTTAAAGAAAGATTGTGAATTTAAACCTATTTCTGACATGTCAAAATTCTCTGTAAGTTTATGATGTGAATATTGCTTTGTGTTTTAAAACAAGTTCTGGGCATTAAGAGAAACCAATATACTTCTCAAATAAATATTTTCTGCTGAGGTTGTCATTACTTTCAAACTTAGTTATTTGAACAAAAGACAACATATGACCACAACATTTGACCAAAAGTTACATTTCTAATGAAATGGAGCATCCAAAAAAAGACAAAAAGATAATTTATTAAATGTCTACAAATTTTAAATCATTTTAAATGTGAACCTAGATAGGTTCCCTAAAACTAAATTTTACTAAGATTGTGCCATTGTAACTTACTTAGATGATCATGGTTACTTTTCAGGTCCTTTGCATAAAAATGGTGCTAAAATAAACAGAAGGATGCTATATCTGACAACCATTTAAATAAATTGCTAAACACTAATTTTAATAAAAACAGTCTGGAGGACTCTATCCCTAAAATGAATTCTACTATCTATTTCATGTGTTACCCTACTAAAGAAAAAAACTTAAGGAGATAAAATTATATGTTTTCTGTAGATTTATTCAAAATTGTTATTACTTTTTGGGTTTTCCTGAAGATTACATAAGCTGGAGCCTAGAAGTACAGGAAACTGGCACAGTTAAGACATTCTACTTAAAAGACAAATTATTTTCCTGCAGAGTAAATAGCAAGAGAAAAATATTATGCATTCTGTCTCCACTTAATAAATGGAAGAACGTGTTCACAAGTTTGGTCAATAAATGAGTGCCTACTTGTTATTTAAGTCAAATCACAAAAAGCAACTCTATCTACAAAAACCCCTCAATATCATCTATTATAGGATGTAAGAATCAAGTATTACATCTAAATATTGCTTCAAAAAAAGAAATTAAAATTAGCCTCCAGACAATCATGAAGTGGTTAATTCTATCCAGACTGGCAACAAGTTTTTCCGAGTATAAAACGGCAACATAAGCACAATGCATTGTTGAAAAATGAGGCTCAGACACACCCTTCTTCATGCATCAAAAGATGATTGATATACTCAAAACCTGCAAATTCATGCCCCTCAGGCTTCCTCACAATGCCATTATCATCCAGGGTGATCTGGACAGGTTCATTAGTAAACTGAGGATCAAAGCTGTCCAAACCAAATTCCCCAGAAATATTTGGTGTAAAGGGCGGTACCACCTGCTTGTGCTCCATAATGCAGGGATTGCACGCAGGCACCATCTTGCCTGATTGTGTGATTTAGAAACGGCAAAAGAAAAGCTAGGAAAGCTTTCTGTAATATTAGGCATTTGTGACATTTTCACTTTAAAAGCACTGTATACGCGTTGACACTTTGTATGTGGAGGGCACAGCGTTGAGGGGTCTTTTCCGTACAAAGGAGCCATTTTCTCTGAAGATGCAGTGCTGGGTATTTATGCTTGGAGAGCTGTGAAATTTTAAGATATTTTTCTTTCTGGATGGATTATGTCATCATTTTCCGTTCAACAGGGAGTACTGAGACATTTCCGGAAATTTCTAGAATAATTTTCCTTACAAGATAGAAATGTTGGTTTCAAATTATAACCTCTGGGGTGGTGGCGGTGGGTCCATAACAGGTTATGGCTTTGAGGTGCACACGAATTATTCCTTCTTAGCTGGTGAACTCAGTACCAAAGTGTAGTATTTGGTATTGTGACATAGAGTGAGGTGGGACAGCACGTAGTGACTGTCCGGCAGATAGTCTTCGTAGACCCCAGAAACCATCACCCCAGTGGTGATGGTGAACAATACATTGCTTTGAATCTTCCTCATGGCCACTTGTAATTGCTCCCTGCAATTTTTGTTGTTTCCAGTTTCGACTCTATCGTATTAGGGACACCGTGGAGGACCTGGCAGTTGGCGTCTGCCTGAGAGCTACTGGCCACCTGCTTGACTACCTGCCTTTCACCCTTACTAGCCTGAGGGTCGCCTGGCCAGGCAGTAGGAACCATGCAAGTCCTGCCTTTCCCGTGGCCGTGGCCATGACTATTCCTCCACCACAAGTTATTTTAAAGGTTAAAGATCATGATCCATTTCTTAAGCAGGCTAGGAGGTACATGATATTTATGTTGTATTTTGCACATATATAGTACATACATTTGTACCCATCACATATTTCATTTTTAAAAGCCAAAAGAGAGCTTGTAAGATAAGTGTGTCCCTCCCAACGGAAGGATTCTTCCTGATGAGCTAGTCTCTGTGTTTATATTGGAAAGTCTCTAGAGCCTTTGGGTCTTGGTGTTTGCCCAGAGTGAATTTCACAAAACTGTGCACCTCATCTTTTGTGGACAGACCCTGGCGCCGTGCCTGGTATGTGGGAGACGCTTGGTAAGCGCTGGTCACGTGCTGTATTATGACGCAGTAACGAATGTCCCCAAACTGAATGGCGTATGACGATAAAGATGTATTTTTCACCTGTCTCCTAGAATCCAGTCTGGTGGGACAGCCTCCCCCACCCCATCTGGGACATGGTATTCTCCTGGTGGAGGGAAAAGAGTGGAGGTAGAACCTTGTGAGACAGCCTAATTTCCGCTTAGCCGAAGCACTGGTTGCTTCTGCTTGTGTTTCTTTGGCCAGCATGAGTCTCAGGGCAGGGAGGGCACCCTGTGAGTCACGGGGACGAGCAAGGGCAAACGACCCCTCTCTGAAAGCTTGGGAAGTAGTAATATGCGGCAACACACAGGCAGCTACATACTTAAAGAGAGCATGCAGGAGGAGCACAGTCCAGCAGTGTTTGATGACGTTAGACTTTCAAATATCTGCTGATCGAACAATGCCAGGCCTGGGGGTGGAACCACAGAACCCGTGCACATGGGCACCGTGGAATGTGCACTGACATGTTTACAGCAGTGTGTTTAACGCAGTACACAAACCTCAACAGCTCAGGTTACCTGCAGACAGGTGAATGGATATGTAAATCAGGATGCATTTATACAAAGGAATATTTAGCAGCTAGAATGAACAAGCCTCAGCCATTTGGAACCACATAGCTGCATCTTAGAAACACACTGTTGAGTGATATAAGCAATTGTACACAGACCACATGTGGTGGGATTTCAATTTTATAATTCATTCATGTATGAAAACACTATGCTCAAAACATAAAGGAATGATACCCACAAAATTCGAGACTCGAATTTGGGTAGGGGAAAGTATAGGGATGGGTTAGCTAGGTGGATACAGATTACTGGGTAATTGTCTATCTTTTCAGTTGAGTGGAGCATTAGGAGGTGGTCATTTTAATATTGTACAGATTAATTTATATTTGCTGCATTTATTTTTTTCTCTGTGAAATATTATCCAAATGTAACTAGAAAGAATAAAAACTAAGCGCTGGTGCATGCTTGTAATCTCAGCACTCTGGGAGGCTGAGGTAGGAGGAATGCAAGTTTGAGCCCAGACTGGGGAATTTTAGTGACTTAGTGAGACCCTGTCTCAAAATAAAAAATAATAATTAGAAGAAGGGCTGCGGATGTAGCTCAGTGCGAAGGCCCTAGATTCAATCTGCAGTACCACAAAACCAAACCACACCAAACCAAACCAAACCAAACCAAACCAAAGCAAAACAAACCAAAACAAATCAAAGCAAAACCAAAACAAAGCAACAACCACCATCATCAGGAAGGGACATCATTTAGCAAAGAGCTGTTTTAGAGAAGTGGGATTCTGGAAGCAAATTTAGCTAAGTTTATTTTTGTGCAGTGTCGAGGAATCTGGAATTTCAGGGAACACTGAGTGTCCAGCTCTTCCAGGCAGGTCCGATGCAGGGGCCAGGAGGAGACTTAAGTCCTCGCTGGCCCAGCCTTGTGCTCATGCAGCCACATCAGGGGCTGAACTGCCTGGAGTATCCCTGCCCCTTGAGCAGGTGTCTTGAGTCTGCAAAGGGGGGGCATGCGGGGGGTGAGAGGCTGGGGGCTGGGTCTGTCCAAGGTGCTTTGATTTCACTGTCTGCTGTGGGAGCTGGTCCTCTCTGAGTGTACGGGGAATGCCCCATTTTGATGTAGGAGAGTTGAGGAGGCTGCACCCAGGGGGCTGGTGAAGTGAGTCCTCTCTTCTGACCACCCATGCAGTGCTGACTACTGACTACTTCCAATCGAGTTGTCTTCTGCAGATTGCCTCACCTGTTGTCCAATCTCAGGATAGGAGAGGACGCTTCAGGGCGGAGATCCTGGGTGTCCATCAGGAGCAAGGCCCCCACATATCTCAGTACCCTCCTGGCTGAGTGCATTCCACTGCCTTGGCAAGCCTGTCTTGCTGCAGTATTTCCAGGGGTCTTAGTGGTGTCCGGTCTATTTCCTCAGAAGAAGAAAGATGGATGGGCATGTGGTGCCTGAAGAGCCAGGGCAGAAGCCAGGGTGCAGGTGGGAAATACACCCTCAGGAAGGGGAAGCAGGATAGGCCTCAAGACCCTCTGTACCTCCTTGCCCATCTGCCCTCTGCTCCCTGCTGGGGGTGCCTGCCTTGGAGAACCCCCACTTTTGCTTACAAGTAATAGAAACCTGGAAAAAAGATAATTTTCCTTGATCCAATGCACTTCAACAAAACTAGGTCTGGCTTCAAGTGGAACTTGATCCAGGGTAAAAAAAATACCCCAGAATTAGCTGGGCATGGTAGTGCATGCCTCCAATCCCAGCACTTGGGAGGCTGAGGCAGGAGGATCACTGCAGGTTCAAGGCCAGCTTGGACTACACAGTGAGTTCAAAGGCAGCCTCAACTACATAGTAAGACCCTGCCTCAAAAAACCTTGGAAAAAAAAAAATCCCAGAACTTCCTCTTGACTTCTTGGTCTGTCTCTTAGTGTTGGCTTTATTCTCACGGGGCTTCCCCCCATTCCTGGTTTATAGTTCTCCCAGAAGCTTCTGGAGCTACATTAAAGTCTTGCAGGAAAGAGAGATTCTTTATCCCTAACTCCTCTGTCAGAAGCTTTGAGACTCGCTGTTTGGACTGGCTTGGTCACATGCTCCATGTAAGCCAATCACAGTGCTGGAAAATGGGACGCACTGATTGGAGGAGTCAGGTCACATGACTTCCACTTCAGAGCAAATAGGAGGGTATGTTAACTTCCCCAGGACCTTGTGGGTATTTCATTGAAATCAAGCATCTTGAGGAATAATGGTGCTCGGAGGGTCCCAACATGGTCACTTCCTAGCTACTAATGCTGTGGAGAACGCCACTCACGTGGAGGAGCCCTTTATGCTTTAAGGACGGTAGCAGTTCATAATTTTCTTCCCTTTGGTTATTTGCTTTTTAGATTTATGTTTTTTAAAATTTAAAAATTTATGTTTCACCATGAATATTTTCAAACACACAGGAGCAGAGAGAGTCATATAACAAACCTTTGACCCCGTTCCCACCTTCCTGCTTTGACCAGTCTCATGCCGTGATTCTTGACTTTCAGGAGTTCCATGTGCGTATGAAGTTGAGTCCTGAATTTTTCTGTTATAGCTCCTCCCGCTGTTTGAGTTTGCAGAGAACCCAGATAAATACTCAGCTGTTTTTTCTTCTTGTTTTGCGTTTGATATAATGCTGTGAGGGAGGCTCCAACGGGATTTTCTCCCAAGGATCTGGTAAACTCTCTTTATTGGATGATCATCCTGTTCTCACGGGTTTGGAAAGCATCCTTGATTCGATATTAAGTTCTTGTGGTACCTGTGCCTGCTTCTGGCTACACACTATGTGTTCTTACTCTATCACCGGTGTCTTGATTCTGTAGACGTGTACAGTTTTCACTGCCGTTAAACTTAGTTCCAACACTGTTTCTTTGTTCAATATTTTCTCGTCCACCTTTATTCATTCTTCTCATGACACTTGGAATCATCTTTCCATATTCTAAAGAAATTCCCTTAGGATTTGATTAGAATTGGTTCAAGTCATGTGCCGAGTTGGAAAAATGAGCATTTCCTCCACAGTCACCCCTCGAATCTAGAAATACAATGTCTCTCCTATGGACTCTGGTCTCGTAGGTGCTCTTGTGAAAATGGATAGTGCTGCCATCTCCCAGGAGGTCATTCCCAGTTGCTGATGTGGTTTGCTGTGTTTGTGGATGGGAGAGTTAAAACTTCTCATTTTATCTTCTTTATTCATTCTCTTGGCCTTTTAATCTTCATCGAGTCTGAATGGCTCTGAGAGGTTGAGACTGTGCCGTGAGGAACCCACCACTCCAATTTCCAGAATTTATATTTGTTCTGCAATGGAGTCCTTATGTGCGGAGGAAAGAGTGTGAGATCGACCTCAGGACAACCTGTGCTCCTGTCCCTCCCCTGCTCTGGCTAGCCGAGTGTCCTCGGGCAAGTCATATTGTCTCGGAGTCTTAGTTTCAGCCCTTGCAAAGGGGTGTGGATTGATGCTCCACTTTTCATCTACTTCCATATGTAGCGTTTCTTCCCAGACTTCCTCCTCTTCTTCAGGAGGGAGAATCTGATCCTCTCGGGAGCAGGGGCTGCCTCCTGCAAGGTTGCGTGTGGGGAACAGAACCCCATTGGAGGTTCACCACCACCGGCAGCAGGATTAGCCAGTGGGCACCTTTTTATTTCATTCAAAACAGACTACATGAGGCCTGGGATTTAGCTCAGTGGTCAGAGTGCTTGCCTGGTAAGCATGAGGCCCTGAGTTCGATCCTTGGTACCAAAAAAACAAAAACAAACAAACAAACAAAAAATAGACTGCAGGAAATAATCTAGAGTCCTCACCCAGATTATAGTTTTTTAAAAAATAAAATTTGAAATGCAGACACTAGGCAACAGGATTAAAATAGTCAAGTTTTATTGAGTTCTTAGCATGTGTCAGGCACTGGATGGTCAAATTCCAGGCAGCCCACAGTTTCCTGGTGAGAAGAGAATGACCCGCTTCTCAGTGAAAAGAAGCTAAGAAACTAAGAGCACACCGGCAGGTGTGGGGCAGCTGCGAGTCTAACCGCAGCGCCCCATCTGCTCCGCACCGATCGACAGCGTTCTGACAGCGCCCCGGGCCAAGGAGGTCACCAGAAACACGAGACCATCCCCTCCTTGTGGATGTGGTCCAGGTCGAGCGTTTGGTCAAGCAGTCAAGTCGGAAAGCACCGATTGCTGTTGGTTGCCTCCGTCTCCTCCTTCCGTTTTAGCATCCTGTACACGACTGACGTCGACGGCGTCTCACTTGGACGTTAAGCTCTTACCTGGAGTCTCTGCCACCCCTTGCTCTCCTGACAAGGGTGATGTTAGGTTGCCGCCCAGGTTTATTACAGCTCAGTGTTACAGCTCAATTAGGTGCGCAGCCCGGGTCCGCCGCCCGGGCGGACACTGGGGCAAAGCAATCGGCCCAGCAGGCCAGGTTGATTAGGTTTATTATAGCTCAGGATCGCGGCAGCTCGGGATCGCGGCGACAATGGCCAGACTCCATGCAGGAGTAAGGCAGCGGAGACCGGGCAGAGAGGTGGGCAGGCTGACGATGCTCGCCGACGATCGCCATGGGGATGTTGCAGCCCTTCGCGGTGTTCCAGCTCCTCGGCCTTGCTCGAGCGAGTGTGGCACCGAATGACTCAGATAGTGGCCTTTTATTCCTTAGCCGCCCCCCCCCCTTTCGTGACGTTGGGGTTTGAAAAGTGTGCATTTATGGTTGGTCCTTTCTGCACGGGGTGATTGGGTGGTGGGTAACGCCCCTGGGTAAAGTGGCGCCACGGACCTAATTGAGGGCTCTAGTCGGGGGAGGGGGTCATTGTTTCGACGGGAAATTCTGTTTCCCTGGCATAGAGACGGGAGAAGGGGGTTTAACCAGCGACGGCCATTTTGGGCATCTGGGGTGGGTCATCCTAACAGGTGACGGGCTGACCTGGCCCCGGAGGCCTGCCGGGTGGCGGGGAGGTGCAGAGTGTGAAGGGGCGTGGAGGAGAATTGAGGCAGGGGCTCTGAAGCCTGGCACGGTGGTGAAGGGCAACAAGCTCTGGAAGTGGAGTCAGAGACGCCCGAAACCTGGTGCAGCTCTCTTAAACTTTCTGTGTCGCTGTTTCCCTAGCACAAAAACAGTGACTGGACACACTCGGCAGGCTGGCGTGGTGGCAGAACTGGGTGGGGGCACCAGTTCTAGACTGGGCCGGCTTGGGCATGCATTTGGTGGGATCTTTTTGTTATTTGCAGTAAAGAAAATAAGGGGAGGAAATGAAAAGCAGGCAGCAGGTTACATCCCAGCCGCCTACTGACTTCCGGTGGGCGGAAGCACCAGGGACCATTGCAACTACAGGGGACAGCAGGTTGAGCCTCTCTGGGTTGTGTGTGTGTGTGTGTGTGTGCGTGTGCGTGTGCGTGTGTGTGTGTGTGTGTGTGAGAGAGAGAGAGAGAGAGAGAGAGAGAGAGA
The DNA here is from genome assembly GCA_004026905.1 of Hystrix cristata. Taxonomy (NCBI): domain Eukaryota; kingdom Metazoa; phylum Chordata; class Mammalia; order Rodentia; family Hystricidae; genus Hystrix; species Hystrix cristata. The sequence continues at coordinate 138,578 of PVJO010001805.1, read as the reverse complement.
GAGAAAATGGGGATATGCAATCATTCCCCAGAATCCACAGGTTTTGTATCCAAATATTCAACTAACTTTGGACCAAAGACATTTGAAAGAGATTGCACCTGTCCTGAACACATACAGACTTTTTCTTGTTGTTATTCCTAACAACGTTGCACAGCAACTCTTTACACAGTGTTTGCCTTGCGTTAGACATTGTGAGTAATCTAGAGAGATGTAACGTGTACAGGGAGCTTTGCCCTGGTTATGTTCAAGTGCCGCCCCGCTTTACACAAGGGGCTTGGGCAGCCGTGGGCTTTTGTGTTCTGGGAGAGTGGGTCACTGAGCCAAGCTGCCCTGGACACCAGGGGTGATGACATGGCTGGGTGTGTGGATGCACGTGACCGAGTATTTAAGTGCTCACGTGAAATGCCTGTATGGATGTGCACATGTGTAAGAAAGTAGGAATGTATCTGTGTGTGGGATTGCATGCCTGCATTTGTGCAGCGGTATGATCATATGTGTGCATGTGTGCATGGGCACGTATGAATGTGTGTGTGTGTGTGTGGCTACGGGATTGCGTAAGTATGTGCATAGGCATGCGTCTTTTGGGCTCTATAAAGAGTGCCTGTGTTGGTATAAGCATGTGTGTGTGGGTCTGTGCAAATATGTGTGAGTGTGAGTGTGTGTGGGGAGGGCCTCAGTGGTAGAGCTGGGGGCCTTCCCTCGGCTCCCGCCAGATGGTCCAGCAAATGAGGCCCCTCTGCCACCTGCCTGCCACCCTCCCTGGGGCCTGCTTCCTCCCTCCAGTCCTGCTGGCGCCGCGCCGCTACCGCCCTCGCTGCCTCCCTGACATTTGCTCCCCTTGGCTGCTGTGCAGAAGGTGGTGTCGAGAAGAGCTGGCAGATGAGGGAGGCCTGGCTTGCACGGCTGTGGCAGGGCCAGGAGACGGGCGGGGCTCTGGGTGGTGTGCGTGTGTGTGTGCCTGTGCATGCGTGTGTGTATGGGCGTACATCTTGTTACCAGGCAGGCAGGAGGCCCAGCCCTGCAGCCCTCTGCAGTGCCTGGGCTCCATCCGCAGGGTGGGCAGGCGGCCCAGGGTAGCAGGGCCTGCGCTTTGCAGACAGAAATGCCAGATGGTGGGGATTTGGGTCGGAGTGGGGCTGCACAGCCTGGCTGCCAAGGGCAGGGAGGTTTCCGGGCTTGGGAGAAGGGGCTGGGGCGAAGCACATGTGCCGCTGCGGGTTTTTTTTTAGGGGGAGGTGTCATGTTTTTGCATATTTCAGGATGTATTTCCCTTTGGACTACTATCAGCTTGTTAAAAAAAAACTGGTCATAAAGCTTTAGAGATTTTGATATCAGGAGAGTAAATGTTCCGGCAAGGAAGCCAAAACATTTTTTAAAAATAGAAACTATTTATCGATGAGTTATAAAACTAGCACCAGATAGGACAGACATTTCGGCTGGACGTTTGGCTTGCCAGTGAGCCACAGGGGTGCGGCTGGAGGCTGCTTCTGGTTCTCTGAGGATCCGCTTCCACCTCCTGCTGTCTAAACTTTCTTTCCCCCTTAGTGTGCCGCACTGGAGGGAGTTTTCCGGATGGATCTGATCCAGTTCTCGCGACTGCCATGAGCTGAGGGGCAGGAAGCTCTCCCAGGTGCTGCCAGCACCCGCTGTGTCTCTCAGGGCCTTTGTCCCCACCAGGATGTGCGATGTGGACAGCACAGCTGTGGGCAGAGACCAAAGGCGTTTTCTTTCCTTACGGGTGAAGGGAAACAATGAGGGGGGATGATTTTATGTGAGCGATGTGTTTCCAGGCTGCTCGGGAGGGCGGGTGTCCATTAGGACCTTGGGAACAAAGGGTGGGAAGGAGACACCCTGTTGGAAACAGGTGGCCCTCTTTGTGTTCAGAGGAGCAGTCAGCTCCCCACTTCCACCTTCTGCTCTCTGCACCCGGGGTGAGCGCTGCGGTCCCCAGGCCCCAGAGCCCTCCACGGCTTCCTGTTGAACAAAGTCCGAATTCCTCTACACACAGTCCAGGCCGTGAACGTTATCCACCTCCCTGCCGCTCCTCCCTTTTGGTGGCTCATCTATCACTATAACCTGTCTAATATGCTCCAGGCTCTAAATGCCATTTACTTTTTTTTTTTTTAAAGCAGAAAATATTTATTGACAAGCTATAACAGCAGCCCCAAATAAGGCAGAGAATTAGAAGGGCTATCATTCATGCCATGTCCTCTGCAGAGGACGCCTTTCTTGCTCCACTTCCTACCTCAATCCCCTCTGCCTTCTGGCTCAGCTAAAGTGTTACCTCCTTTCCTCTTCTGGGCTCCTCCTTTGGATTCTAGACTGAAAAAATCCTGCTTGATTCTCAGCCTACATGGCTGCTTCCTTTCCTGTGGACAAAGGGACCAGCTTGGGTTCATGTCAGTTACCCTGGCTCCTAGCACAGGTCCTGGAATATGGGAGGTGCTCTGTTTGCTGAGTGAATAAATGAAAACTCAACTACTGTACTAGCTTTCTTTTGCAACTTGTACCACTAGGTAGAAAAATTATGATTCTTAGCTTGGAAACAAGCACTAATCTGCTTGAATTATTATTTTCATCATCTCGTCTCCTAACAGCAGGCTCAGCTGTGAACATCCATGGATTAATTCACTGGTGAGATCAGTGACCTCTCCAGGGCTGTCTTAATCCAAATGCGCTGGGACTCCAGGTGAACTGGCACAGTCCCATCCAAAGGTCCATCTTCTGCCCTTTCCATCTGAACTTGACTGTCCTCACCACTGTCTTAGGCCCTGCCACCCCAACTTTATTTTTCCCACCCCTCTTTCACCTTCTAACACTATTCAAGTTAAATGCATTCCTGCCCCACTTGGTCCAATGCAACAATGGTGGACTAAGTGTCTAACCTGTCAGGAGCTGAGGGTGGAGGATGCAGAAGCAGGGTGCTTCCAGCTGGGAGCTCACATCCCACGGGGGAGCTGTGTAAAGGGATGCTGAGATTTTCTAATGCTTCGGTAAGAACGGGAACAATTTTACTATTGAGGCACAAGGGAGAGAGTTGCCTTCACACCAGAGAACTCCTACTTGTCCTTTAAGGGCCAGCTTGGGTGCTCTCGATCCATAAAGCCTTCTTTGCTTTCCCTAAAACAAGAGTCAGGGACAGATTTTACATGAAGGGAAGACACAGAGCCCGAGAGCCTTGCACATCTTGGGTGCGGGGAGTGACTAGATGTGGCTGCAGCATGTTTTTGGGGTGTGTGTATGTGTGTGTGTGTGTGGAAATGTGCATGCGTGTTCAGTAGTGAGACCAGAGCTGACAAAGCCTGAGGCAGATGAGGCGTCATGGTGGTCATGGAGAACACTGGCTACTGCGCTAAGGGCCTTGAACTTGACCCTCCACACAGCAAGGGGAGCTCCTGCAGGGCTGCACATGGATCTGCCTTTAGAGACTCTGTAGTGTCCTCAGGGGGACTGGGCTGAGCGGAGATGAAGGGCAGGTGCTCACAGGGAGACGTGTTTGAGAGGTGAAGTCAACAGAACTTGGTGGCTGTTTGGAAGTATGTGAAGGGCAGTGGCTGTGTGCAGGTGCAAGATGCAGCAACCTGAAGGCCTGTGGCTCACACATGTGTAGGACAGGTGGCTGTTCAGCTACAGAGTAAGGCAGAGCTTCATTTCTGATGTTCTTTGTGGTCTCTCATTGTTGTCACAAAATGGCTGCTGTGGCTCCAGATAGCTCATCTGCATCCCATGTGGGACGAGGAAGAAGGGCAGTGCCAGGCCCATCACAGGCTTGAATTGGAAGGAGCAACTAAATGGTCAGAATTATCCGCAGCTGGCTTCTGCTTGAGTCTCATTGGCCCAGTCTAGATCCCACTGCTCCTAGCCGCAAAGGAGGAAAGGAATGAGGGGCATTGATTTGTCATGATTGGCTCAGGCCAGTAGCAAGCCAGGATTTCAGGCTGGGCAATTTGCAACTCCAAAGCAGACCAGGGCTCTGTTAGCCTGGAGAACAAGGGAAAGGCCGTGATGGCAGGGGTTCAGTACTGAGATGTTCCCTGACAGTGCCCACCACACACAGTCAGAGCATAAGTCAAGGATGACTCCACACTTTGGCACTGTGGCCTGGGGGTGGCACTAAGCCTCACGGTTGGGGACCTGGATGGATGCTGGTGGTGACCTCCATCTTCCACGTGCACCTCAAGTACCACCTTGAACCACTCTGCCTGTTGAAGTCTGGTTAAGATTTCTGAGTCCAGGCTTCTTTGGACCTTGAATGCATTTGTAAAGAGCAAATGTGACCCTCACAGCTTGCAGAACTCCTGAGTGGTCATAGAACACGTGGGGACAGAATGTGGGGTGATTCTGGTCCTTCCACTTCCTGTGGGGTGATTTGAGCTCTTCTGTTGCCTATCAAGCTCTTCTCTGTAGCTGGGTTAATTAATTAATTAATTAGGGTTTTTTTGGAGACAGGGTCTCACTCTGTAGTCCAGACTGGCCTTGAACTTGCAGCGATCCTCCTGCCTCAGCCTCCAAAGTGCTGGGATTGTTGGTGTGCACCACCACGCCCAGCTTGCAGGTTGGTCTTTAGCTCTACAAAATATGGGGAGGACTTGGGGACATTTTTGAGGGTTTTTGCATCCCTCTCAGTGTTAGGGGGCTGGCTCTATTGAGCACCTGGGCCAGGCCTTGTGACCTGGGTTAAGGCTGTGCCCTTCCTGCGTGGAGCAGCCACACCCGCTAATGAGATCAGTGTGGGCAGAGGAAGGTGTCAGGAGCCCCCGTGTCCAAGGCGTGCCACGTGGGGATAGTACTGTAGTAGGGGAGGACTCTGTGTGGGGAGAATCATGGACAGCTTCCTGGAAGGAGGGGTCTCACGGTACGGGCCAGGCTTTGACAGGCGGAGAGGACAGAGGTAGGGAGTTTCTGTTCCTACACTGGATCAAGCATTTATCTTGGGGCCCAAAGAGAGCCTTGATTTCTAATGAAATGATTTCGTGGGCTTCATTGCTTAGCAAAGTGTCTGAGCACCGTATGAATGCAGTCGATCTAGCTGCCACTAGGCCCTTACTACTGATGACAGTGTTGCCGGGAACTCACTGTCCCCAGGCATGGTGCACTACCCCCTAGTGATAATCAACACATTTTGATAATAACACTACAAGGAAGGAGCTGCGATCACCCTTACTTTAGAGAAGCCGGCGGCACAGAGAGGTCAGGCTGCTCAGGGGCACACGGCACTGAGGAGTGGAGGCGCAATTTGATCCCAGGCACATAGGCTTTCACTCACCTCCCTTTGTGCTAGTATTATTATTTAGTATCATTAAGAAATCAAATAATAGCAAATACTGGACAGGCTACGGGGAAAAAGGAACACTTCTTCATTGTTGGTGGAAATGTAAACTAATACAGCCACTATGGAAATCAGTATGGAGATTCCTCAGAAAATTAAGACTAGAAATTCCATGGGACCCAACTATTCCCTTACTAGATAACTTCCAGAGTTAAGGACATTGTATTACAGAGAAGTGTGCATGCCCTTGTGTATAGCAGCACAATTCCTCAAAGCTAAATCTTGAAAGTGGCCTATATGTCCATCAGCAGAGGAATGAATAAAGAAAGTGTGCTATTTATATGCAAGGAATGCTACTCTGCCATAAAGAAGGATAAATTTGAGTGATTTGTAGGAAAATGGATGCACCTTGAGAGCACAATGTTAAGTGAAGTAAATCAGACATGCAAATTTAAATATCATATGGTTTCTCTTATGTAAGAAACCCAAGCTATAAATAAAGAGCACGATAAAAGATAAGTAACAGGAAGTAGGGAGAGAAACCTTTTGCAAATGGGAAGGGGACCAAGAGCTCAAGGGAGGGGGGAAGGCAGGGAAAGGGGATGAGAAAAGAATCCAGATGTGTTATGCACATGTACCAACTCCGCATGAGGAAGATAAACATTATGTACTGCAAACAAGTACTAATAAAAATAAAAATCGACAGAAACATCCAGCTTCAGCTCCCGCGGAGCACAGGAGGAGAGGGGCGAGTACAGGAAGACTCCAGGGTCGCTTCCCTGTTTTCAGACAATGTCAGAAACCTGGGAGCAGATGGTGAATCCTGGGAGCAACGGGGTTTCCCGTGTGACTGGGGGTCAGGCCGAGTGGTCCTGAGGGGACCGGAGACAGGTCCCAGACGTGGGGCTAGCCCCAAGGTCTGTGAGGCTTGACCGCCCGGCTTTTGGGAGGTGGTGAGCGGAAGTGCCACTTTGGTCACTCCGAGGATAAGGCTTCAGCCCTCTCGGCTCTCTGGTGCTCGGAGAGCTCCTAGTGTGAGGTTGCTGTGGGCCTTTCTGTGGAATGTGAGTCCTGGGAACGGTTCACCTCCAAGAGTTTCACGATCAAAGAAAACTGCAGCCTCATCCTCCTATCACAGGTACCACGAGGGCCCCGCCTGTGTCTCCAGGCCCCGCCACGCCAGTGCACTGGGCTCCTCTTCCAACACCGGGAGCTGCCTCTTGGCCCAGGGCCTTATGCAGATGCTTGGGAAATAAGGGGGAAATGTTCTGTACATTCTGCACCCCTCTGCTCCACAGTGACCGGCAGGTTCCGGTAGAGAGGAACCCGGCTCTCTCCCTCTGTGGCCCACATTCCCAGCGTTACCCCAGGATCCTGGTGGGGGAGTAAGGTCCAGCTGCCAACAGAGATAATTGGCTTTACGAGTCTCTCTCTGGGGCTGCTTCCTCTTCCCTGTCTCTCTTCCTTACTGAAGTTTCCTGGGATTGCCTTCCAGATAAACTACTTGCACTCAATTCCTTGGATCACAGCCTGTTTCGGGGGGACTCAGTGCCAGATGGCTGTTCTTGGAGACTCCTGCAGCACAGGAAAGCTTCGAAGGTTTGAGAAGTCTGTAGGCAGGGACTCTTAGTTCATGCTGCTGTCACAGGATGCCATAGACCGGGTGGCTCGAAGGACAGACGTTTATTTCTGGCAGTCTGAGGTGAGGATGCTGGCACTGTTGGGTGGGTCCCAGGGTGGTCCTGCTTCCTGGCTCACACACGGCCATCTCCTTCCTGTGTCCGCCTGTGGCAGAGGGCAGAGAGGAGACAGAAGCCACCACTGTCTTGCCTCTTCTTACAAGGACACTAAACCTACCACACGGCACCATTTCCGTAGCCTAATCACTGCTCAAAGACCCATCCCCCAACACCATGACACTGGGGATCGAGTGTTCACCATGTTTTTGAGGGGGGCACAGCATTCAGCGCATAGCACAAGGAGCCCCGCTTGTCTGTAACACAGTTTCTAAATTCGCTTGCGTCCACACCCGCCGGCCACCAGGCTCTCACCCTACCCTGTAGGCCATGGCGGGTTAGCCGAGGCCCAAAGAGGAGAGCAGCGAGCTGAGCCTAGCACTCGCGCCCCCTTCATTCCTGACTGAGGGACATTTTCTAACTACACCACTCCTCACCCTTCTTACCTGCAAGCTGCAGAAAATTCACATCAACTCCAATGGGGCTGGTGCCTCGCAAGTGAAAATTCTGAGTAAGCAGCAGTGGAGTGCACAGATAAGTGGGCAGATCTGTCCAGAAGGTAGATGTGTGGGCGCGCTCCTTCTCTCAAGTCTGAGTCCCTAGTGCAGGGGACGGGGGATCGGAATGTCTTTGACCCACCAAGTTTCTCAAAGCAGATTTCCCCATCTTCACCCCCATCGACCCAGGGTGAGCCGAAATATTAGCCTAGAGGAAAGCTGGAAGTGGTGTGTGGAGGGCCGCATGCATCTTGGAATGTACTGATCTCATTTCCATGGCCACCGGAGACAGCGGGGGAAGATAACCAGATGTTCCCGCATCCCTCCTCGCTCCGGCTCGCTCGCTCGCTCCATCTTTTTTGTAAATTGAATTTAAGGTTCCGTTTCTTAGCAACAGCAGCAATCAGTGGTTACAAAGTCCTTCTTGGCCATTTCAGGGCCCGGAGTTTCCGTAAACACATGAACCTCTCAGAACCAGCTGGGGATAGGGACAGACAGCAGGGCCCTGGTGACAGCCAGCAATTCAGGACTGTCTTCTGAAGGGGCAGAATTCCCGAGTGACTCAAGGTGAGGGCAGGAGGGCCACAGGGGCCATCCTTGGCTCCCAGGCCCATGACGCATGTGACGTTCACTGGGCGTGGCTGCAGGGCTGAGACCAGATGTCCCAACACTGTCCTGGGAAAGCCCTGTCCCGGGCGGTGTGAAAAGAGCACCTGATGAAATCCCAGGAAGCAAAGGTCCGGCCCAGCGACACCACGGAGTGACCTTGGGCAAGTCCTGATCTTTTCCTAGCCTCAGCTTCTGTCCTGGCCAGGTAGGCGGGGACACCCGCCTGGCTAAGCTGAGGGCCAGAAAACGTCAGGGAAGCTCTTCAAAAAAGGACCAGGGACGGCGATGAGGTCAGGGGAGGACTCTTTCTTTCTCTGGCCTGTAATGCGTCCTCCTCTCTCCTGGAGGGAACAAAGGCCCAGCGCATTCTCTCCCTGGCTTCACGCTGCCTGGAGGAGGTGAGCAAAAGTGAGAGGGTGCTTGCTGGCACGTATTAATGTATGACACGAAGGTCTTCCTGTTTCTGTCTAGTCCCCAAGCTCGTTCGCGTGACGCTACCCCAGCTTCCTTGTCCCAGACTTTCAATCTCATTCCTTGCAGGCTCCTGGCTTACAAGCTATGCCATTTGTCAGTCTTCGTCAGTCATTCTGTGTTCCCTACTGCAAGCACTTTTCTCTCCGAGTCTTTCTCTCTGATCTTTGGGATGATTTCAGGGCCCCCAGTGTGGGCTGTAGTGTGGCAATCTCCATTTTCAGCTTGAGCCAACATGTGGGAAGCAGACGTGTGCTTTTCCTTCTTCCAGGAGCTGCTGTGGGGAGCCTCCATCCGACTGTAGTGGGGGCTGAGGAGAGAGGATGATGCTAGTGCATTTGGTGACTTGCAGTGTGGACTGTTTGTTCTGTTACTTCTGCCCTGTGCACCTGTTTGAACCTGATCCTGGATCTTCTGACGGATGGCTGACCTTGTCGCTTAGTGGGGCTGACAGTCCCAGCTCATGGTGGGCAGTTCTGGTCTCATAGTCACTTGGGGTCCTGTGGTCAAACGTGTGTCTCTGCTGGGTCTCAGCCAGTAGCGCGGTAACAGCTCTTTGAGAGTGGTCTGTGCTTCTCTGCTGCGTGGCCTGGTTTTTCTCCAGAACCTCAAGGGTCTGTTCTTTCTGAGTGGCAAGACGTACAAGGAGCAAAAACTTGTTCTTTATTTTGGAGGGGAGGGGCCGGGGATTTAGCTCAGTGGTTAGAGTGCTTCCCTCGCAAACATGAGGCCCTGAGTTAGATTCCTGGTACCAAAAAATAAATAAATAAATTTTGGAGGGGAGGACTCTACCTCGCTCAAGACCCAGAGTACAAGTTGAACATCCCTAGTCCAAAAATCCGAAATCTAAAATGTTTCAAAATCTGAAACTTCTAGAGCACTAATATGATGCCACAAGTATTGTTTAAAACTGCATTCAGGCCACATGTGTAAAGTATATGGGAGACATAAATAAACTGTAGCAATAGCTGCCCCCCTCTTACCTGCGACTGTGTGACTGCTCCAGGTGACACCACGCCCACTTCTGAAGTTGCACAGGGACCACTAACTGGTGAAGCTTGTAGTGGTTCACTTTGGTCGGCCACGACAGCACTAGGCTGGTGTAGTAAGCGACAGGGACCATCTGCCTGTGTTTTTCATCTTTGACTGTGACTTCTGCTGTTGTCCCAGGAAGGGATAATCTTCGGGTCATCATCTTGGGCCAGGTGTGGGGGCTGCCTCAGGCTTTGGCTGCTGGTCAGGGAATCATTGTGAGGTTCTGGCGACTGCTGAATGATATGTAGTTCCTGCTGTGCCTTCCGGAGCTGGGACCGCAAAGGCCCAAAGCTGGCAGCTCTTGCGCTAGGTCTCAGTTCTTACCTGCTACACGTGCCTCTGTGCTAGGAGAGGAGCTATGTTGGGCTTTGGGTCTCAGTAAACCAGCAGCTGCTTAGATCAGGTTTCTAACACCCCCACGGAAGGCCTGGGTTTCCCATTTCCCCAGGGTGCTTCCCCCTTGCTCTCACTACCTGTTCATAGATTTACTTGGGGGAGTGGCCGTTGTTTATACTGACTGTGGGTTTGCGGGATTCTTTTCCAGTTCATGGGATCTGGGTCTGAGGACTAGTTTAGGTGGGAAACTGGGTGAGGATTGCGACTTTCTAGTGGGGATGGAATCCCAGCCTTCTGCCCATTCGCTCTGTGTGGTTGCTGATTCTCTGTACTGAGCGGTACTCTGGTACTCTTGTTGGATCCTGGGAACTTCATATTCTATTAGCCATTTCCATTGTTTAGAGGCCAGCACATTTTTCATTAAAAGACCAGATAGAGAGCAAGTATCTTCGGCTTTGCAGGCTCTGCCGGTAGAGTTCAAAAGCGGCCATAGAGAGTGTGTAAACAAATGAGCCTGACTGTGTCCAGTAAAACTTTATTTACAAACACTGGTGGTGAGCAGGATTTGGCCTGCAGGCCCTAGTTGCTGGCATCTGGTAGAAATGTCTAAAGGAGGGGGCCCCTGCTTCCTTTACTGCCACTTCAACTTTGATGCACACAGGGTCGTTACACCGCTTTGGTTTTGCAAGCTGAGAACCACCCCCTGCCTCTGCTATTCCAGAAGTTTTTATTGAGATTGCCACCACGGAGCCCCATTAGGCAGCAGCACACCCTGCTCCCAGCTCCAGCCATGGTGCCTGAGCACTGCCAGTCCCCACCCCAGTCGGTTCCTTCTCCCTTGGAAGATGGAGCGTTCTCCTGGCTCTTCGAGGACCTGAGTGCACTGGTGGTCTGATCTCAGCCCTCCGAGATCCATCCATTCTTCCTCTCTCTCTCTCTTTTATTTTAATAATTTATTGAGGCCAAATGCACACAACACAAAATCAAGCATTTTAAAGGAAGCAATTCAGCGGCATTTTAGCGCATTCACAATGTTATCTAACCCCCACCTCTGTCTAGTTGCAAAGCATTCCCATCACTTTAAAGCTCCTTCCCCTCTAGCACCTTTGCTCTACCCGTTCCAGCCCCCGGCAGCCAACAGTCTGCATGCTGATACTCTAGATTTATCTAATGTAGACATTTTTACAATTGGATTTATATAATTCCACTTATTAGAATAGATATTCATCTCCTGTATGAAATATTTGTATAATGTTTTCAAGTTTGTCTATCTTATGCCGTGTAGCAGTACTTTATTCCTTTTTATAAGTGAAGAGTATTTCATTACCTACCTGTCCCATCCATCTATCTATCTATCTATCTATCTATCTATCTATCTATCTATCGCAATTTGTTTATCTATTCATCCATTGGTAGACGTGTGAGCAATTTCCACCTTTCGGCTATTATGAATAGGGCTGCTGTGCACATTCATTCACAAGTATTTGTTTTGCATATCTGTCTTAAACTGTTTTCTGTACACATCTTGGAGTGGAATCGTGAAGTCATAGGGTAAGTCTGTATTTCACTTTTTGACAAATTGTTTTCAACAATGGCTAAGAAAAACACTGTACATCCCCACCAACCATGTACCCATTTTAAGATTACCATCCTGGCAGGTGGGAAGCGAGAGCTTACTTGGTTTTGATGTGTGTATTCTAAATGCTCAGTGATGATGAGCAGCTTTTCATGTGCTTGTTGGTTGCTTTGTATTTTTTTTGGAGGATTATCTATTCAAGTCCTTTGCCCATTTTTTGATTGGTTGCTCGTTGTGTTTATCATTGAGTTGTTAAGTGATCTTCTTATGTATTTTAGATACTAGACTCTTATCAGATATATGATCTGCAAATATTGTGTCCCATTCTTTGGGTCATCTTTCTACTTTCTTGATAATGTCTTTGATGCACAAAATATTTTAATTTTCATGAAGTCTAATTTATTTTTTCTTTTATTTTTCAGGCTCTTGGTGTCCCATCTAAGAATTCATTGCCCCCTTCAAGGTGATAAAGAATTACCCCATATTTTCTTTTAAGAGTTTTATGGTTTTAGCTCTTATATTTAAGTTATTGATCCATTAGCGTTAATCCTTGCATACATATTAAATGAGGTAGGGGCCCAACTTCATGTTTTTGCATATGGATAGCTAGTTGATCCAGCAATGTATGTTGAAGAAATCATCCTCCCCCTTCTTGGCATTCCTTTTGCAAACTAATTGGATGTATGACTTTATTTTTTGGATTCTCAATTATTTTCCATTTGTCTACATATTTATCTTCATAGTGGTACTACAGTGTTTTGATTACTGTAGCTTTGTAGTAAGGTTTTTGTGTGTGTGTGTGTGTGTGTGTGTGTGCTGGGGATCAAATTCAGGGCCTTGTGCTTGCTAGGCAAGCGCTCTACTACTTGAGATAAATCCCCAGCCCCATTGTAGTAAATTTTGAAATTGGGAATTGTGAATCCTACAATCTGTTCTTCTCCTCTGCCTCCTCCCCTTACTCCTCCACCTCTTTCCCTTCCTTTTTTGTGATTCTAGGGTTGAACCCAATTCCTTCAGACTGAGCTACATCCTCAGCCCTTATTTTGAGACAGAGTCTTGCTAAGTCGTTAAATTGGCCAGGCTGGGCTCCAACCTGGGATCCTCCTGCTTCAGCTTCCCCAGAGTGCTGGGATTGCAGGCGTGCACCACCTTGCCTGGCTCAGCTTGGTTCTTCTTGGTAAAGATGTTCTGATGACTTGGTACCTCATTGCTGTGGTTTCAAAATGGTTTTTCTCTGCTGAAACTCAGGTTGAAATTTGATGTGGCAGTTCTGGGAGGCTGTGCCTTTAAGAGGTGTAAGTCAACAGGAGGTAAGTCATATGAGTGATGAATGAGTTTCTCACAGGACTGGATCAGTTATCTGGTGAACGGGCTGTTGTAAAGCGAGGCTGCTTCTCAGGTTTTACTCTCTCACATGTCTGCTTGTCCTTCCACTTTTCCACCACAATCTGTTGCCACACAAGTTCCTCACGAGAAGCCTGATGTCATTGCCTGATCTTGGACTTCCTTCCCTCCAGAACTCTGAGCCAACATAAACCTCTATTTTTCGTAAATCACACAGTCTCGGGTGTTCTGTTATAGCAATGGAAGATGGGATTAACGCACCCTCAGCATTCTGCATGAATTTGAGGATTGGTTCTCCAAAGCTGCAAGGGTTATGATAGGGATTGCATCGAATCTCCATCTCTTTTGATTCTAGATGTTAAACAAGGCTCTTGTTCACTCCTGGGGGATCATGCTCATATAGCCAACTTCTTACCTCAGAGATCAGCTAACGTTTTCTGTGAAGGGCCAGAAAGTAGGTATGTCAGGCTTTGAGGACCGTATGAGCTGAAATAGTAGGGCAGGAGTCTGGGGACCCCTTCCCGCAATCTGGACAGTAGCTGTGGGCATCACCCTGCATTGGAATCAACTCCTGGTGTGCTCAGTGCTGTGACAGATTGTGCCTCCCGCAGCAAACTTCCATACCCTTTCCATTGCTCACACTTCCTGTCCCACACACCCTTTGACCTTCGGCATCTCCCTCGGTATGCGCCCTCCTGGCTCCTGCTGGTTCCCGTTGGCCAGCTCTGCCAGTGTCTTCACTGAATAGAATCTCTCTCTTCCCTTAGCGGGTTGGGTGCGCTCCTGTGAAACCATGCTGTGATTCGGTTCTGATGGCCAGCAGAGGAGGTGGGGACCTGTCCCGAAGAGGGCCAGCTTTGTGCTGTACGGGTCTTGTCTCGCTGAGGTGTCTGTGCCATTGTAGATGGAAGCCAAGGTGGTGGGGGAGGGCATCGATCATGCGACAAGAGGGAGAAAGTGCTTTTAGCTGGCCTGGAGGCTTCAGGGAGATTGAGGATTCAGAGTTCAATGTTTGTGTACTTAGATATCTCTCTCTTAAGTTTCAGGCTCCCATTTCTGCCTGCCAGGACCTTAGCTTGGCATGTAAGCCTTCCCCGGGCTGAGAAGGCAATGCTGTCTGAAGTTCTGCTGCTCTTACAGCTCTGTCCCATGTCTGGTCCCAGCTCTGCCTGCCCCGGGCGACTGCAAGTGACGAGGGTCTCTCTCGCTGCTATTGGAAAAGTTCCCTCCCTCTTACCATTGCTTTCAGTTGGTGATTGATTGTCCCAAGCTTGTCGTTTTCTCTTCAAAGCATCAGGCTGTTCAGTAGCAGCTACCAGATTTGACGTCCTTGGTCTTCTCTTCCTCCCAAGCCCCTCACACTCCAGAGAGACCGTGTGAGTGTGTATATCTCTGTCTGCCCAGACCCATCCTGGGCCCCGGGGTGCGTCCTAGCAATCCCACTGCTGTCATATGCCCGACACCCAGCTCCCCAGCTGCCTCTGGGCCCCTGGGTCATAGTCCCCATACTGAGATCTGCTTCCTAAAATACCCCCATATCAGCTGTCCTAGGCTGATTTGTGGCACCCGAGAAGGGGTTCCTGAGTACACCAAGGAAGGGTTCATCAGAAAAAGCTTGCAGGGAGGAAGTCAGGCTGGGGCAAGGAAGGGGCTGACGAGGTGGAGTCTAGGCTGGGCCCGGCCTGTGGCAGTGGGGGTCTGGAGCAGCAATCACAAGGCAAGGCCACCTGCTCTCGAAGCAGCTAGACTCTGTACCACTAGATCAGTCAGTGGCTGTGAATGCCCCTGCAGTGGGCTGTAATCTCTGTGGCGCGATGCCTCTTATTAATCAAGAGCAATTCTCTACAGAGGGGCAGCCATGGGTTGTCATTGGCCGATGGGCCCAGAAGCAGGGGAGGTGGCACGGTAAGCAGAGAGCACAGTAGGGCCTTGCAGACACCTCTGTGTTCTGCTGACAGGGAAGCTTCAACAGGGCCAGGCACACATGAGCGTGTGGGTGCTGGTGGAACCTGCAGCAGGGTGTCTAGCAGTGGAGGTGGTGGGAAATGGTTGGGTTTTAGATATATGTTTTAAAAAGACTTTTACTGAAGTGTAGTGGACATATGAGAAGATGCACCTAAAATACGTATTCATGAGACCACCACCATAATCAAGCTAATGAACATTTCCGTCAGCTCCCGAAGTTTCCTTGTGCCCCTTGGGAGCTCTCCCTCCTGCTCACTGTCACTACACCTCATTCCCTCATCTCTCTCTCTGTCCCAGCTACACCCATCTTTCTATTACTATCGGTTAACTGGCATTTTCTAGAATTTTGTATAGGTGGAATTGCACAGCATGTAGTTCCCGAACTTCTTTCACCCAGCAGTGTCACTTTGAAATTCGCCCATGTAGAAATAAATTGTAAATAAGGAGGGAGGAGGGGCTGAGGGGAGGGGAATAGGACAAAAAGAAGCAACAAGATGTATCAAGTACAAGTACAAATCCCCTGTGATGAATGTTATCACCATGGACATCTAAAATTTACCATTAAAATAAAATAAATTATAAAACAGAAAAAGAAAAAAAAAAGAAATTCTCTCACATACTTTTGTGTTTCAGCAGTTCGCTCCTTTTCGCTCCTCCACATATGCACATATCATGCTTTATGTGCCCAGCCACCTGCTGGTGGGCAGTTGGGTCACTTCCAGTTTGGGGCAATTATGATGAAAGCTGTTGTGAACATGCATGTACAGCTTTTGTGCAGGAACACGCCTTCTTTCCTCCTGAGTAAGTGTCTAGCTGTGACTGGCTGGATCCTGTGACCAATGCACTTCTAACTTGATGAGAAACTGTCACGTTGTTTTCCAGGCCGGTTGTACCATTTTACTATCCTGCTAGTAGTGTATGAGAGTTTCAATTCCCTCTGTCCTCCAACACTTAGTTTCTTCTCTTTTTTGGGGGGAGGTGCCGGGAATCGAACTCAGGGCCTTGCGCTTGCTTGGCAAGCACTCTACCACTGAGCTGAATCCCCACCTCCTCCTCCCCAACACTTAGTATGGTTGGTCTTTTAAAAGTTAGCCATTTACACAGTTTGTAATGGCTAAATCTTGGAAACAGCCCAAATGCCCATCAACTGATGAATGGATAAAGAAAATGTGTTTTTTTTTTATACAATGGAGTACTACTCTGCCATAAAGAATGATAAGCTTGAGATATTTCTAGGTAAATGGATGCATCTTGAGACCATACTCTTAAGCAAAATAAATTGGACACATATGTTTAGATACTGCATTGTTTCTCTGGTGTGAGAAACTGAAAGTGTAAATAAAGACTAAAATGTATTATACTGGGAAAGGGAAGAAATTGTTCAAATGGGAAGAGGAATAAGGGAGGGGGAGGGGAAAAGGATTGGAGCGACAAGAGAAATAAGGAATAGAAGGAAAAAAATGGAAACAAAGCTTTTGTAAATAAGGAGAGAGGAGGGGGTGAAGGGAGGGGAGGGGAATGGGAAAAAAAGCAGCAGCAAGATATATCACGTACAGGTACAAATCTGCTGCGATGAATGCTATCACTATGTGTATCTAAAATATACCATTAAAATAAAATTAAAAAATAAATAAATTACAGATACTATATTGTACCCAGAAAAAAAAAACTACAGAAGTTATTAGCTGTGCTGCTAAATCATGTTACTTCATGAGTTAAAGAAGCCCATGAGGGGGTTGGGGATCTAGCTCAGTGGTAAGAGCGCTTGCCTAGCAAGCGCAAGGCCCTGAGTTCAATCCCCGGCAGCCCCCCCCACCAAAGAAGCCCGTAAGTTACTCTCCCCCAGATGAGTTTTATATATTTTGATAGATGTTTTTCAGTATAAAAAAAAGTTAGCCATTTGAGTAAAACATCTGGATATATTTTGAGGGTAGAGACTGTGGCATTTGTAATGGGTTAGTCCTGGAATACAAGAGAAAGAGAAGAATTAGTTCTCGAGTAAACATTGAGCACCTTCTGTGTCCTGGCTCTGTTCTAAGGGTGGAGGGGAAGAGTAGTGAATAGCACGGAGTGATCCTTTCTCTCCCTGTTCCTCTTTCATGCCTGAGTTGGGAAGGC
This sequence comes from Hystrix cristata, assembly GCA_004026905.1. NCBI lineage: Eukaryota > Metazoa > Chordata > Mammalia > Rodentia > Hystricidae > Hystrix > Hystrix cristata. The sequence goes on along the minus strand of PVJO010001805.1, from coordinate 121,622 downwards.
TGGGGTGGTCTCAGGCTCTGGCAGGGGTGGGATGAGGGGGTGATGGAGGGGCAAGTGCAACTGGTGGAGGCAGAGAAGGGCAACTGGGCAGAGGGGGAGGGTAGAGAGATGATGCCCCGACTTTACTGTTTACTATGTGTTGAATCCAACACTGAGCACCCTCAGTTTCTTCATCTGCAAAGCAGGAGTAATGGATACTTCAGATGAACTGAGACGTCTTACTGGCCCTTAGCCCGGGCCAGACACTTCAGACCTTCCTGAAGTCAATGACATTGAACGCATGTACCAGCTTGCCTCTCTAGAAAGGCCCAGAGGGCCCAGGCGTCCTGAGAGAGTAGCCCATGGCCCAGCGCCTCCTTTCCACCCTCTCCTGCTGACTCCCGGGGAAGACTCTTAGCCTGTGGGGCCTGAGCTTGTTAGGGGTGTGCGAGGCCTGTTGGCGGCTTTATTTTTAGAGCCTCCCTGGGAAGATGGCTCAGGCTCCCTGACTCAGTGGGGAGCTGAAGATGGGCTATATTTAGGAGGCACAGCTGCGTCCCACTATCCCTCCTGCGTCACTGGTTTCAGCCCTGTGGTGTTCAGAGGGAACACATCACTTTTGCCTGAGCTGAGTTTTTTTTATCTGTGGGTTCCCCCAGAAGCGGCAGGCCCTCCTGATTCGGAGGCTTCTGTGAGAAGGCTACCGAAGGGCCATGACCTGCCTGCTTGGTAGCGATGGTGGTCTCTACCTCCTGATGCTCAGAGCCGGGAGTGTGGCTCACGCAGTGCCCTGTGTGTAGCCATAGCCACCACGATGATCCACATCGTTCAACATTTCCTGTTTGCCCCGTGCTTTTCCAACCATCACCTACTGCAACCTCCAGGTCTTCATCATGATCTCCAAGATCTAGGTGCGGAAATGGAGGCTCTGAGAAGCCCAGGACCTGCTCAAAGGCAAGTTGTGGGATCCCAAGGTCAGGGTTCTTTCCAATAAGTCACGGTACTAATTTGGCCATCTTACGGTCCCTGTCTAGCTCACCCTCCTGTCCGCCTGCAGAAAGTCTGCTTTTCCTCTGAAGGTGGCTCAGATGCCATTCTCTTTCTGGGGATCCCTCTCTGGTTCCTGCAGGTGAACTTGAACTCACGGTCACTTTGCATCGCAAAGCAGAATGTAACAGGAAGGAGCGTGGGTTAGCGTAGGTTGACCAAGTCACCCCGCCCCACGGCATCTCCTTAGCCCGACCCTGCCCGTGTCCCAGCAGCCACTGTGGTGTCCCAGTAGCCACATCGTACCTCCCATGTTGCATCACAGGATTTTTCAGGGCAGAGACCTTGAGCTCACGGCTCAACCATTTGTGAGCTGGATGACCTACACTGTTCTCATTCTTGCCTTGAGGCCTCAGCTTGCCCATCTGTAATGTGGAAATGATCACATAATGCTAAAAAAATTAGCCCTGGACATTGCTATTCCAGATGCTGATTCTCTTGGCAGGACCACAGATCAGTGGATCTGTGACATCAGCTAACACCACCAAGAAGAAATAAACGGATGCTCACGATGCACCTGCCATGTGACATTTCATTTCCTCAACCTTCTTCCGGCCTGTTCAGAGCTGGCATAGCTCACCTGGGAGCCATGTGAGAGGGCGAGAGGGTCCCCACCTCCTCCCTTCTCAGGGTCAGAGCTGTTCTTGGACTGTAGAGGGCACTTCTTTGCTTTTTGGATCGAGAAGTCACTCACCATCCCTCTTTGCCACCAGAGCTGTAGGAAGACACAGGAGGGAGACCCTTGGTGGCTCGGGAGGAGGATCTGCCCCAGCAGGCTGCCATGGGAATGGCCAGTGAATGCTGAATGGGGGGACCCGGGTTGCTGCAGGCGGCAGGCAGAGCCGGGGCCGGATGCAAAGGTCTGGTCAGGATGTCCTCTGTAGCTGGCTGGCCTAGAAGTCATGAGTGCTCGGTTGGCATGCAGCAGGGCCTGGCCCTGCCCGATGTAGTGATGGAGGCTGGGGCTGGTTTTGGAGCCCAGAAGTGGCTGCACTGGTTTAGCTTCAAGGTGGCTCCAGCCAGACTCTTTTGCTGTGAAGAGAGCTTCACTGGCTTTCTGGCAAGGGCTGGGCCGCACTGCCCCGTGGCCGCGGGCACCGTCCTGGGCTGGTTTCCTCTGGAGGATGGTCTCATGGAAGACAGTCTGGGCACACTCTAGGGCAGCAGTGGCGAAGCTACGGCGTGTAGCGTGTCTGCAGCTGGCTGTTTGTTATCATTGAAGGCTCTCAAGTGTTCTCGTCATTGCTCTAGGGGATGGGGAGCGGCTCAGCTCTCTCTGGGGAAGGCGGAGTGGGTGTGGGGAGGGAGCATCCCTGGTTGGCTCTGTGTCCTGGGACATGGCAGAGACAGTGCTGAGCCCCAGCTTCCCCAGAACCTCTGCTCTCTCTGGGCCATGGAGTGTGGGTAGAAGTGAGATGTGTCCCCCTGGGGTGCAGTGTGGAGATCTGGGGTGCAGACCTGCAGTTTCTCTCTCCTGCGGGGGCAGCGCACAGGCACGTGTTTCAGGAGGAGGCTCCTCTATCTGCCAGCATCCCCAAGTAACTGTGGAATAGGACCTTGCTCAGACTCAGATGCCTGCACATCTTCAAGCAGGAAATAAGCCACACAGATTAGGCAGAGACTCCAGGGTTGTTTCCCCGGCAGAGCTAACTCTGAGATGCCCAGGAAGGCTGGAGTTAAGGATGTGGGGAGACACTGATGCTTCACAGACCAGGCCTGGCTTTTCGTTCAAGTTCCATTTCTACCATGTTCCAGGGATCAGTTCCCACACCAGACCCCAGTGCCTTACCAACCTTCTCGCCTCAACTCATGGGGCCCAGAGCGGTTTAAGTAACACACTTAAGGTCACCTGGTGGGTTAGTGGCAGAGCTGTATTTTACAGCCTTTGTTTGAACAAGTTGTGTGTAAGTGGATGCTTTTTGTAGAGTGAATTCCCTTTGCCCATCAGGTTTACTCCATCGCTCAGTGATGCGTCATCATCTTTCTGATTATCCTTCAGTGAAGTTTAGGCTGGACGGTCATGGACTCATGGGTGCTTCTCTACCCTTGTAGCTGGGTGGTGGATGTCAATAAAAAAACACTTAGATGTGGTTGGAGAAAGGAGTGCTGAAAGGGGCAGAGGGTGAATCTTGAGGTGAAGTGAGAACTTTTTACAAAGGGGAATCGTGCCTCTCTTCCTCCTTACTGTGCTTTGCAAATTGGAATTTTTGCACGTTGGAGGTTAGGAACGTAGCGAAGCCTGTACATCTGTGTGTGCATATGGCCTTCAGTGTGCACGTGCGTTTTGGTGTACCTCTGTGGCCACGTGTGTACCAACTGTCTGGCTTCACAGAGGATGTTTTCTTGATTGATGCATACCTAGTTAAATGAGCTTTTCGAATCCCTTCAGGAGAAGGAAGAAAATAAGGAAAAGCAGGAATTTATTTTGTAAAACCATAACGTTTTAGTCTTCTAGAGCTCTTGAATTTTGATGAAACCTGGATCCTGAAACTTTCACTTACACCAGTTCATTCATTTGATGCAGTTTTCATTCACCTGCTGTATCCCAGGCACTGGGGCCTCAGGCGCAAGCCACTGACAAGGACTTCCAGGAGGCTGGAGCCTCCTAGGGGAGATAAGACACAAAACCACAGCTCTGTGACCCAGAAAGGCACTGTCAAACATTTTGTGTGAGGACCCCTCAGAGAGGAAGGACCGTTCAGTGGGTGAGATTTCCTCACTTAGAGCTGGGGTCTGGGCAGATCCCAGGGAGGGGGACAGGAAGAATTCACAGGTGCTGAAGGATATTTGGGGTGGAGTTGCTGCTCCTAACACAGACAGTAGCCGGCATGCAGGTGATGTTAACCTAATGCACTTCAATAAAAAGACTGAAATAAAAAAAGGAGTGTAGGTCCACCTCTAATTACCTGGAAGATGCTGGTAACAAGCATTTGTAGAAGGTGTCCCATGAATTTTGATTTTCTTGTGTGTTCCTGAGGTGTGTGAGGCTATGTGGCCACTGGATACCCATGCACGTCTGCCCTCGCCCCCAGGAGGTGCGGGTCTTGGCCCCCCTCCGTGGCTGGGAGGGGTGCTGCCCGTCAGCCTGGAAAACACATTCTCAGCACGCCACGCTGCGGCCCCACAGAGGCCCTGTTCCAAGAGGGTTGGAAATGTAATCACAACAGTTTTTATTAGCAAAAGAACAGCAGGATCCCTTCTGCTGTCCATATGGACAGATCCCGATGGGTATTCATGAAGCACTTTGCTGCGGGAACAGCCGTGCTTAAAACTCCTCGTCCAATTACCTTTGAACTTGCCTTTTTTGCTGCGGTGGCTGCTGCATGTGAAACATCTCGCACACTCTCTGGGGCAGGCAGGGGGCTGTCTGCCTTCCTCTGGATGGGGTTCCTTTGCCCTGAAGGCTGGGCAGTAGTGCCTCAGACAAGACCCCAGAGTCTGAGGGCTGATCACTTATTATGGATGTCACGGTGGTCAACTTGGTCTCATCTGTCCTGTGTCAAATTGTCCAGTTAATCGGAGCCAATGACAGATTTGGAAAGGCCCCTCTGGCCTGCTGGGGCTTGGGACAAGGAGTGATGGCACAAGGCCACATGGTGGTTGGTGAAGAGCTTGCTGATCTGTGTATTGTTCCCTCAGCTTGTCTTCATGCTGCCCGGGTAGAGGACAAGGGGCACAGTGACCATGCAGCCTGTGTGCTTGGGATATTCTTAATCCACCCCCGACTTAGTGGCGCCTAGTGGTACCTATCAAATTATGTGCTCCAGTACTGGGAAAGAAGACAGGAATGTATAAATCTGAAAGTAGAAAGAAGCCTGTGCCTGCTGCACATTGTAGGTTTTGACCTTGACATTCATTGGCTGGACAAGGACAGAGAGGGAGGAATAAGCCGTTTAAAGTCAGCACATGTCTCTGAGACCCAGGAGGCTGGATTTTACCTGGTTATCCAGGTCAGAGAACCAAATGGACGTCTGTCATTCTGTCCATTGAGCTGGCTGAGTCCTGGCAGTGATAGCTTTGCTTTCCTCCTGAATTCATCCTGTCCTGCTTCGAGGCAGCAGCTAGTCCTGGCTAGCTTCTGTTCTCTGCCCCTGGGAGTGGACGCGGAACTCAGGCCCAGCCTCGTACGGTCCCAGAGAGCTGATCTGGAATGGGCCTACTTGGAGCAAGGGAGTCTGATTTGGGCCTTTGCTGGACCTCTCTTCTTCCGAGAAGGGGAAACGTAGGCCTGGAGGTGTGGGTGGTCATGCAGATGCCGGCTGGGATGAAGCTGCAGGGAAGGACTCTGCAGTGCCTCAACTGGAAGCCACATCATCTCTGGCACTTGACACCAGGATGATAGATGCTCTTTTGTCTTAAGCCAGTGTGAAAAGCTCCTGGGGTAAGATTCAGCTGGGTGATCTTCTCCCTGAAGAGCTGGCACTCCAGGTCTTTTTGCCGAGTTTTCTAATCCTTCACCTGAGTCCTCCCCTGCCCGGCCAGGCGGGGCATCCATGCTGGCTGGAGGGTAGGCAGCCTCTTCCCGGGTGCAGCATCACATATGGCCGTGTCAGATGGTCCCGGGCACAATCCTGGCTCGTGGGAGCAGCTTATTAAACCCTGTGAGTAATCCTGCATACATTTATAGGGCTTTTCCATTTCCCATCGCCGAAGGCAGCATTACCCCAGGGCTTAGCCTAGACTGTGGGTTTGGGAATCGGAGAGACCAGGGATTCTTGTTCTGTTGGTGCCATTTCTAGCAACACTTGAGTAAATCACTCAACCTCCATAAGCCTCAATTCATCTAGAAAAATGGGTATAATTACACTCCTCCCACACCGAATGAGAAAATTCATACATGGCAAAGCCTAGCATGTCGTGTTCTACACGGGAGTATTATTATTTCTAGAAATTCCTCCAAGAAAGCCTTTAAAGCTTCTAAACCAATGGCCAGCTATTATTATTCCTTTGGCTTTCCCGGTGCATACTCCGTCCGTCTTCTATCCCCTTTTCTCAGTGCCCTTGAAGGGCGGCTTTGATCTGTTTTGAAATGTGCAGTTACTTGGATGGGGACGGTGCAAGCAGCTCTGGGAGCTCCCTGGGGCGGGAACCACACCCTGTCAGCAGCCCTGACAGCCCAGAGTTAAGAGAGTGTACATCTGAGTGGCCATCACCTTCGATCCTATTACGCTTTGTTTGAAGGAACCGCTCTTGCTCTGCCTTGGAGACGGGGAGATCACTCCTTCCATTCACCTCAGTCTTTCCCTGCGTCTGCTTTGCTCAGTGTCTTGGTGTCTAGCCCAGCTTTGATTTTCCCTCTAATTTGCTTTCTTTTCAAGTGCTCCAGGTAGAAAGAAGGGGTATGCAGGAGCATGGGTATTGTAGAAAGCAGCAGGTTAAGTCTACCATTCTTAGGGAAATGAAAAGGACCCAGAAAAGCCCAAACAATTTTGAGAAAGAATAAAGAGGAATTACACTGACTGACTGCTTTAAAAGCTTATTGTAAAGCTACAGGGATCAAGACAGTATAGTACTGGCATCTAACAGACAAGTAGATGAATGGAATAGAACTGGGAGTCCATAAGTAGACCACATTTATGGACGTATGATTTTTGACAAGATGCAAAGATGGAGAAAGGATAGTTTTTGTAAAATAAATTGTGGAACAATTGAAAAATCCAAGTGCAAAAAATGAACATTGACCCCCCAACTTGCACTATGTACAAAAATTAGGTCAAAATGAGCGGCAAACCTAAATGTGAAACCTAAAATATAAAACCTCTAGAAGAAAATATTTGTGACCCTGGTTTAGGCAAGACCTAAGTGTACAATCTCCAAAAGGCAAAAGTCATAAATCAAATCTTATCCAAATAAAAATCTCTTTTATTCTTTGAAAGACACTGTCAAGAGAATTAAAAAGGCAAGCCATAAGTTGGGAGGAACAAAGAGCTTTCAATGATAGAACAACCCAGCTACAAGCAACCAAAAGATCTGTGTGGACATTTGAGTGAGGGAGATGTGCGAATAAATAATAAGCACATGAAAACATGCTCAGCACCATTAGTCATTAGAGAAATGCCAATTAAAGTCACAATAAGAGATCATGGTACATCCTAATAGAGTGGCTAAAATTAAAAAGAATGACCATACCAGGTGTTGGCAAGGACAAGAGGAATTGAAAGTCTCATCCACTGTCAGTGGGAAGTAAAATGCTGCAGTACTTTGGAAACTGGTTTTGATAGTTTCTCACAAAATTAAACCTGCACCTACCGTAGGATGCAGCCAGTCCACAGCTAGCTGTTTACCCAGAGGACAGCAAACAAATGTCCACCCAAAGTCTTGTACACAAATGTTCATAGCAGCTTTAATTGTAATCACCAAAAAACCAGAAATGACCCAAATGTCCATCAGTAGGTGACTGGACCCACAATGTGTGATGTCTTCATAACGGAATACATTCCAGTAATAAAAAGGAACAAACCATTATTATGTGCAAGAACATAAGTGAAACTCCGAGTAATAATGCTGAATGAAAGAAGGAAAAAAGTCCCTGCCATATGATTCCATCTATAGAAAATTCTAGAAAATGCAAGTTAACCTCTAGTGACACAAAGGAGATCAGCGGTTGCCTGGGGCTGGGGGCAGGGGGCTGGCAGAGAGGAGCAGGAGGAAATTTCTGGGGATGATGGATAAGTTCATTATGGTAATTGTGGTGATGGCTTCCTCGGTGTCTCTATATGTCAAAACTTATTAACATGTACACTTTAATTATATGCAGTTTATTGCATATCAATTATATCTTAATAATGCTGTGGAAGAAAAAGAAAGGGAGGCTATGGCTGCATGAGCAGCAACTGCATCAGATGAAGCAGCCCGAGAAAGAGGCTGATCTGAGCAGGGAGGGCGGGACCAGCCTGCTGGCTCCAAGGACCTCTCCTCTGGACTTGCTCACTTGTACCCGTCCCCCCGGCAGGGCACGTGGTCCCTTCTTCCTCTCCACTTAGATTCTACTCGTCCTTCTAGATCTGGGCAGCGGGGGGGCGGGATTGCCACCTCTTTGAAGCCCACCAGGACCACACACCTACTGGTGTTTTCTTCATCTTCTGTACTTACACAAGCTTAGATGGTGCGTGGTGGGTCTTGCTGAATAGGGGACAAACCAGTGAAGTGTCCAGGTGGCATCAGGAACCTCTCTCCCTCGGGCTCTCCTGAAGCTCCCACCAGCGTTGACTCTTGTCCTGGCTCTTTTTCCTGAGACGAGGAGGGAGCATGCACACACAGGTGTCATTTTAGTGACTGGCACCTTCGCCAACCTGAGAGCCACCACCACGGAGGCTCCCCTCTCTTCCTTAATCAATCACGGCACGTTCTTCCCGCTTGCCACACCACAGTGAGTCTATTCTCCTCTTCTCCATGGTGAGGGCCACATAGTTCCGGCTGCTGCCATCGTTCGCTGGGGCCATTACAATAGCCCCGTTGCTGGTTCCCCCGCCCCAAACAGCCTGTTCCCAACCCAGCACCAGAAGGACCCTTCCGAGAGTCTCGTGGGCATGTGCACGAGGCTTGCTGACCCTCGGCTGCTTCCCTCGCTCACACCCTTTAACTGGGGGCTTCTGCAGAGAGGGCTTCCCTTCGAGCCTGTCTAAGGCAGTTCCTTCCTCTTTGATCTTTCTCCTGCTGCATCCAGTTCATTACTTTCTCAGCATGCGTGCCGACTGGTGAGTGCACATTTGTTTGTGTTACTGATGGAATGCCTGTCTCCTCCCCTCAGCCGGGACCTCTGGAGAGCAGGGATCAGTCTGCCTCTCACTGCTCTGTGCCACGCCCCCACACCAGGCTCTCAATATCTGCTGAATGAATGAATGAATCTCAAGGGAACGCTGAGGGACCGGCCCTGCGCTGTATCCTTTGTCCCAGTGACCTTGAGCCATGAAGATATATTTTCTCATCTTACAATGCACATTTCTGCATTCAGGTTGGCTCTCATCATTGTTGCATATGTAGCATGTGGCAGTATCTTTTCTCCAGGAAACTGCTAACTTAGTGATTCATTCCCGCAATGGAATGTATTATGTCTGGAAGTTGAAGTACTAGGCAAATCTTTGTGCTGCCTACTAAATGGCAAGTCTAATAGGGGAAGGTATTTGGCCCTTGGTTTCTGGAAACTTCCCCATTGTTTCCCAGCCATGGCACCAGCTTTGTGACCTCACGCCTGTTGGTAATCAAATATCTAGTATTTATATTGTTCATCTATGCATGAGGGTTCCTCACGGCTCTGATTGTGAGCTTTCTAGGGCAGACATGGTGTTTCACACTTTACTTTTGAGGACTCGGGCTGGGCACAGAGAAAGAAGAGGGGAGTAGGAACCAAAGAGGGTGGTCTGATTCCTGGCTCTCACCACATGTTCCTCCGTCATTGGATTGGGGGGTCTCAGGAGAGTCGTTCCAAGCTCTTGGTATCCAAACCAGAAATGAGCAGGACACTCAGAAGGAGTAACAAGAGGAAGATTGTATTAAAAGCAAAAGAAGCAAAAGTACACTCATCATGGTTGGAGCAGGCTAGAGGGAAGAGCTATGCTCTGGTAGGGGCAGCAGTGGGGTGTCTTAAAGTCCTGGTATTATGGGAGGACCCACAGTTGGGGTTTGACAGGAGTCAGGGCCCATCTATCAAAAGGGAGAGTTTTTGATCATACAAGGTTTTTAGGAGAGGTGTCATAATGCCCAAAGGAGGGTGTGTGTGGGGTGGAGCGTCAAAACTGCAATGCAAATGAGTTAGGATGCAGGTCAGGATCTTGAATGTTTGGTTTTGTGCATGCCTGGGGCTCTCTGGGGGACAGGAAGACCTTGATCTCTTGGTTTCCTGATGTTTTGACATAGCCGTCCGTGCTTGGCCTGGTGTCTCAATTCTCACCGCATGGCTTTCTGTCATTTACTTGTCCTTGTTCTGCCTTCTACCTCACCCCTAGACCCCACAGTGTCAAGTGGCACAGCCACAGGCCTCATGAACACCTCTGGTGTTATGGACCAGCTTGTCTTGAGTCCTCTGAGTTCTGGCTGGGTCTCAGTGTTCTTGACCCTCCTAGGCGCTGGGCCCTCGCTATTGCGCTGTCTGATTCCAGTTACTAGGGTTTTGCTTTGTTCATTAGACAAGTCTCCCTCTTTGTCTTGCAATACTCTGTTTAGTACTTTCTCAGCATGGACCCTGTTAGTCAGTGCACGTCGGCTGGTTTTAGCGAGGTCATAGCTGTCTCCTCCACTCGGCCGGGAGCTCTGCCACGCCCCTTGACCCTGCCCAGTGCACCACAGCAGACGGCTCCCTCACTCCATTCACTCTCCAGGGCTTGGAGCACAACCCCAGCCCAGCCCCTGGACCTCTATGCTGATGAGAAATGGTGTAGTCTGGTGGTCAGGAGCACCGACTGGGCACTGGCCAATTTCAGCTTCATCATAGCTGTGATCTTTGCCAATTGCGTAGTTCTGGGCAAGTTGGGTTCTCTCTCAGAGTCTCAGTTTCCTCATGTATAAAATGATGAATAAAATACCCAATTTGTGGGACAGTCGAAAGCAGAGAGTTTGGTAAGAAGATGGATGATGCAGCAGGGTGAGGAGTAGACATTTAGGGCAGCTAGGGAGGAAGGAGGTAGGCAGGGGGCTTGGACAGCAGCTATTTAGCATCCAAACTGAAGTGGAGTTGGTATTTTCACACCTGGCACACTGTGCACGTAGCTAGCGTGGTGCCAGGCAGAGAGGAAGTTCTGCGCTCAGGCTAGCACTTCCCAGAGCGTGCTGGTAGATGCTAGTAAACACTGGCTTTCACGAACAAAAGCCCCCTTACTTTTTAGTGTTTGCCTGTTTCCTTGGTGTTGATAACTATCACCACTGTCGATTTCAAGCTACCAACATGGTCTCTGAACATGGTGTTGGGAAGAGATGTGTAGCTGCCACCATTACATAGAATTCCCATCACACTGACACAGTGGAATTAAACTTCTCAGTGATAACAGACCATAGTAATAAAATCTAGAAGACAATGGGAGTATTTTCACCTCTGTTTTAAATATAATTGAAAGGTAAGTTTACATGATTTAATTTTTAATAGCTGCCTTGTTTAATAACTGGCTTGCAAACTTTCTGATAATTTAACGATTGCTACTTGAGCACCCCTAGTGGACCTCTGAAAGATGATGACTACTATCCCTGCCGGCCCAGCTGCCAGCTCTCTGCCTGTCTGCATCTTTGAGACTTCTGGTCACTTTCTTGCTTGTTCCTGTAACTGGCCGGCCTGATTCTCACTGCAGACTGCCCTGCCTGCCTGCCTACCCGTGGATCCTCTATTCCTGGCAGGAGGGCCCCAGGTATGTGCCCCACCCAAGGGGGCACCTTGGTCCATAGGTCTCCTCTTTCTCTCTGGCTACGCCACCTCTTCCTTGATCCTGGCTTCCCTCCTGGGCTGGACTCAGATGGGGTGGTGCTAGATTGAGGAGGAGAAGACGGCACGGGTAGGGGAAAGTCGCACTCTGGTGTGTGGAGAGAGATGTCATGTTTCTTCTCAGGGCAAGAGAGAACCAGCTACAAAGAGGGTTTATCCCCCCACCTCCTTTGCCAGGCCGCCTGCTCCCCTCTGCCACTCCGCCTCTTGGCCGCCTTCCTTAGCATTTCTGCTGGCGAAGATGCTTGGCAAATGAATCCCCCAAATGCACAGAAATCTCTCCTGCCAAATTCAATTCTCCAACCAGTGATAAGTGCTCACCACTGGCTTGTGCAAGCAAAACAAAGCACAAACCCAGCAGCACGAGCAGTGGCACTGGGGATGGGAAATTTACGATCCTCTGGAACCCCGCAGGTCTGCACATCACAAATATATTGAATGAATTAAAGGACCAGAGAAAAGACATGGGGGCTGCTAGGCAGGGATATACACTACTGAGGAAAGCGTACCTGACTGGTTCCAGACTTCCTCCATGTGCAGATCTGTCAGCAAACCTGCATCTCAGGGACACCTGCTGGAAAGAGTGAGGCGTTGACAGGTTCTTCAGGGAGAGGGGACAGCACCAGCACACAGGCTTATCCGTTGCTGTGTGTCCAGCTTGAGAAGGAAGGGGAAAGAAGAAAGCGAGGCTTGGAAGGTAGCCGTGCACAGGGGCGAGAACTGAGACTTTGGAGGCAAACCGGCTGGGTTCAAATTCTGGTTTCGTCACTTTCCATACCTACGACCTTGGCCAAGTTGGGGCCCATCTTTGAGCCTTCAGCTCCTAGTATACAAAAGGGGCCCGTTACTGTGATAGATGCTGGCAAGGCCTCGTCCATGTCTCTTGACATTCACCATTCCTTGCTCAACCTGGTGACTTTTGACAAGCTCCTGCAGATACTTGTCTAAGGGCTCTCGGGTTGATCTAAGTCACCATGTGGCACAGCCAGCCACTGCGGGGAGCTAATGTCCCCCAGACCTCCAGAGCAGTAAATCCTCCAGCTCCCTTGGACTTTGGTGAGATGCCCGAGGTGCCTGTGGCCCTCCAGCGGGGCCCAGTGGGACGGAGCTTACATGCCATCAGTAATGGAGGCTCCGCAACACCCCTGTCCCCTCATTCATTGTCTTCCTTTCCTTTCCTGACTGTTGCTTCCTGGGGCCACATCCCAAACGAACTGCTCATCTCGGGGACTCCTTCTTGGGGAGTCTAACCTAAGAATGTTAATATATTACACCTTAAGTTGGAGGGCGAAATGGGAGGATGTTTAAAATCCTCAGGGAAAAATAAATGACACAGCAAGCTGCACTGGTAGGGACGTGAGCAGAATCGGTGTCTATCCCTTTCTGTCTTCCTGTCTCTTTCCCAGGACAACTCACACACCATGTAGCTCTTCTCTGCATCTCCCTTATCATTTGCCCGGTGGCCACTGGTGCTCTGTGCGTGTGTGGGTGAGTGGGCGAGTGGGCGAGTAGCTATCTGCAGGGCCGTCTCCCCACAGGGCAGCCGCGTCTTGGAAAGTGTAACTCCCCGCCCATGGGGCAGAAGTGGAGCCTCTGGGAGTTCTTTTGGGGGCTAAACAGACTCAAGGATTAATTAGCTAATGCCTGTGGAGTGCCTGGGGAATGTCAAGTGCCGAATGTGAAGTGCCATCACTTGAGATGGCTTCCCTCTTTAAGCCCTCCACGAGAGATGCGTCGATTACCACGTGCGGAGGCCTGCTGCCGTGTCTCCAGTTGTGGCTCTAGACCAGGCAAATATTTATGGTCCCCTTTGGCATGTAGGCCCTTGAAGAGGCTGCAGTTCACGGCTTGGCCCTAGCTCAGTGCACAGACACTTGGGGGTAGTTTCTGGGCTGGTGGCTTTTCCACAGGGCCCACTCGGAAATTCTGTCGCTGGGTTTCTGCTGGGGACCATCTTTCCTGTGCATCATCCGTCCAGGGCAGAGGTCTGAAATCATCTTCTCTCCTGACCTTGCTCCTCCTCCTCCCCCGGGTGGCCTCATTATCCTCCCTGCATTTCAGGCATCTTTGATCATCACCCCCAGTGTCCAGACACCTCACAAGCTGTTGGGAGTCTCTCTGCACCAGTTCTGGTATCATCTCTCTCTGCTCCACTGCCACTGTCCGGGCTCAGGCTGTGGTCCTCGTCCCTGATCTGTTGCTTTCACCTCCTGGCCACTCTACTAGGCCTCCAGTCTGCTCTCCACGTAGACAGCAGAGGCTCATTCTGAAACAATCCTCACGCGATCCCTCCCTTAGTGAGCCTCCCATGACTCCCTGTGGCTTCCAGAATAAAACCCAAACTCTGTCTGCCCAGGGCTCCTCATGATTTGGTCCTAATTGACCTCTTTGGCCTTATTTCCAGCCTTGCTTCTGGGTTCCCACTGCTGGAGCAGCCTGAACTACCCCCAAGTTCAGGATCACTCCTCTAATGGGCCACCTGAGCCTTCCCACTCTCCACCTCCGCGTGTATGTTTGGAAAACAGATCAAAGCTCACTCCATTCTTCTCTTTCCTCCCGTAACAATTTGATCATGTCTGCAGGGCTGCAGAGCACTTTCGGTTGTATTACAGTGATGAGCAGGGAGGCGACCTCCTGCCTCCTGTCTCATCGGATCAAGATGGGAGTGTGGTGCTATAATACACAGGAATCCCTTTGTCAGTAGAGAGGATGCTTGTGTTTAGCCCAGATCGCCGGCTCTCTAGTTGTTGTCCACGTGCACATGTATGACAGTCTGTCTCCTTGGTCTTCAAGGAGCTCTTTGTACCTAGTATTATTCCTTGGTGCCAGCAAATATTCTTTCTTCAGTACCCATTGAAGTAATATAAACTTGCAGCTTCAGAGATGGCTGGGTATGTGATTATTATGTGGCATCTATTCCACAGGTTGTGCGGGATTCTCCAAAGTGGAGGTCCCCTTGTGGGTCCTGGGTCCCTGTGTGGCACTCCCTGCTAGGAGTGCTGGTACCAGGAAGGCTGGATTTGGAGGCAGGTCCTACGAGAATCTGGACAGGCAAATAGAAACTCAGACAGCAGAATCATTTCTTCAGCTACAGGGGGGTGTAGGTGCTGGGAATCTAGAGGCATTGTTGCGCCGTGGGGTTGGGAGCTGGGGCATTGAGGAGGCGAGAGCCAGCTGGTTCTGCAGAAAGTGTTTCCCTCACCTCTGAAAGAGGACTATGTGGAGTTAGCCCACATGTTAGATGGCAGCACTGAGCTCAGTTTGGGTTGCTTCTTTTCTCTCTTTCCTTAAAATTAAACAGAATGGGGCATCCTGAGTAGCATACTTTGTCAGTCCCAGCAGCACCGAATTGCCTAACTCTAGCGTTCTATTGGCTGAGCTCCTGGGGGCGAGATGCCCAGCAGCCCCATCAGGTCCTGACCTAGCAATCCGCAAGCCTGTCTAACAAATAGAGTGTCCCGAGTTTCAGTTTTACTTGCTGGTATTTGTAAGAAATTGAGCTAATACTTGAGAATCGTGAGGGTTAGGGTTAGGTTTAGGGTTAGAAGTTCACATTTCTGGTTTCTATATTAAAAAAAAATTGGGAGACCTTGTAAGACTGGGCTTCTTATTCCTGAGAGGTACCTGTAAGCTGGGGCTCACGGTGGCTACAGCTCTGAGCAAGGCAGGGGCCCCCAGAGCTGCAAAGATTCACTTGGCCTGTTTTCTGTCCTGAGAGTCTGCTCTTAGGTCATGGTCAGGAGGAATATCCTGGAGACAATAGGGGCCTTCGTGTATCCCAATCTTAGACTGTCAGTGTTGGAAAAGCCCTTCTGGGGCTTTGTTTCTCTCTGTTTTGTCTGCAGACTTGGACCTAGAACCCAAGGTTGGAAGGGGACTTCCTGAAGGCCACCCCATGAGTCGATGGCAAAACAGAGAGACCCAAGCCCTGATCTCCTTACGCACACTAGGAGTCTCTCCTGGCTAGGGACAGTGCTTCTGTCTCCCCTTTTCTTTGTGCCTCACATCTCATGGCCATCAGCTCCATGGCAGACCTGTGTAGGAGCCGGGGGAAGTGGTGATGGGGAGGGCTGGGGAATAAAGGGGCCGGGAGGCCCAGGGCTGCTCGGGATAAAGGCTGAATACAGGGGCGTTCAAAAGCCACTGGGCACTGAGCGAATTATGCTACGCCTGTCTCCGTTGCCTGGGTACTCTTTATGCACCGCATAATGCCATTGTTCAGCCAGAGCCGGGGGCCAGAATGTGCACTGTCTAAGCAGGTAGGCAGCAAGAGAGGGAGCTGGAGAGGCCGGAATATTCCAGCTTGGAAACAGCAGCTGTATAATAAAGCAAGGCTGGTTCTCTCTGGGCCCCACTGTCCCTTCTCCCCGCCTCAAAGTAGCAGCATGAATCAGTTCACTGCGGCGGCGGTCCAGGCAATGTGACTTGCATCCCCATCAGCTACCTGATTGCGGTCCCTGGACGCACAAGGCGCTGGATGTGCCTGGCATACCAAACCGCCCGCCTCTGTCGCAGCTGCCAGTAATGAAGATCACCAGCCCTGCCTGGCCCTGCAGACAGAGCTGGGCATCCTTCAAGGCCGGCGCTGGCCTTTTATCTTGTCCAAGGCTCTGGGATGGCCACTGAATACCTGGGGTGGCTTTTGATGGGGGCCACCAGCCCGTCTCAAAGATGCCCTGACAGGCCCCTCTGGCCCCAGGCAGACAAAGGCTGTAAAGGAGAGGGATTGCACGCGATCCAGACGCTGCTGTTACTAATACATTATTTTGACACACAATGAACTGCAAAATTTGCTTGAAGCGAAGAGCTTGGGCCCTCGCAGAGTCCGTGTGACAGTTCCAGCCGAATTCAGTCCTGTGCAGACCTCACCTTTTCCAAAAACCTGGGGCTCCTTGCAAGGATGCTGCCTCTCTCCAGGCCAGGTACGGGCACCCAGGTTAGAGACCGCCAGGACCCAGCACAGCCCGGAGGCCCCGGGCACGAGTGTGCGTGGGGAAAGCCTGCACAAAGCCTCCCAGCAAGGCACTCAGAACAACAGTCCTTCCTAAAATGGTGGTGCTTATCCTGTGCTGACAAAGCCTGATTTGAGCTCTCCCCGGAGGTGGGATGAAGTGTGCGCTGCCTTTTATCTCCCTGTCGCTTTGAGAGGGGAGGCGACGGGTGCAGAACATGGTAGGGAGCCCTAGCGAGGCCATTCTGCAATGAAAGCCATAATCTCCAGCTCCCCCAAACCGGGAGGGGAAGCGGCTTTTATCCCCGCCCCCCCATCCTGGGGTATCTGAATGGGAGCAGAGAGCTCCGAAGGCAGGCTCCGCACCGCACAACGCCACACAATATTGCGTCTCCCTGGGAGCCCAGAGGAGGCGGTGGGCATCGGCGTCCTGCTTTGAAACCAATCCTCCAATCAGCGATTTAAATAAGAAATATAATCTCGTTGAACGCCAAGAGCTGTCGCTCTGAGACGCTTCCATTGATGAGGCACTTGAAGCAAGTCCCCAAGCCCCCCATTTATCAGGACAGCCAGCTTAGGACTATTTGCTGGGAGAAGAGAGGTACTGGAGAGGAGGAGAGAGGATCGGGGGCAGCTGTTAAACATCTGCACTGTCGACAGCTCTGGAGATGAAGCCCACACATCTCTCGTGCTGGCGTTCCCCACCTAAGAGGGACTCAAGGTCCTATACTGGGCCCTGCTCCGTGGGGCTGCCAGGGTTGGGGTAGGAGGGGGACAAAGCTTTGTCTATCACTGTTTTTATGAGACAAGGTCTCTCTATGTATTCCAGGCTGGCCTTGAACTCACTATGTAGCCCAGGCTGACCTTGAACTCACAGCAATCCTCCTGCCTCAGCCTCCTGAGTATGAGGATTACAGGGGTACATACCACGCCTGGCTGTCTCTCACTCTTTGGAAAGCAACTTTCTGAGTACCTACCGAGTTCATTGCTCAGCACTGTTTTTTTTTTTTTTTTTGTCATGGCCAAGTGGCTATTAAGACCCAGTAGATGAAATCTCCCTAATGAGATCAGGCCAGGCAAGGCTTGTGTGTGACGCTTGGTCCAGCCTGACCTCTCCCAGATCTTCTGCCACAGCCATGTGGAGGGGAAGCCAAGGTCCTGTGATGACCACCCCTATGTGGCAAGTGGTATAGGCCTGGAGTCAGCCTCAGTAGGCAGCCCGAGGAGACTTGCAGGTCACTCCTTGCTCCATGAGCAGTTTACTCATCCAGAACCTCAGTTTCTGTCATCTGCAAAATGGGTTGCAGGGACCAACTGCAATGCAGCGTGTACTGTGCCCCGTGCAGGAGCTGGGAGTGAAGAGTGGGCTGCCTGCAGGTGTGGGAAGGCTCTGGAGAGCAGGGAGATAAAGGGTGTGGATGAAGGGCTGGGAGAGGAGAAACTGGGGAGGAGGCAGGTGATGCAGGAGGATGGGGAGGTGACACAAGGGTGCTCCCCTCTGCGTTGCTCTGAGTCACCTGGATGTCCCTGCGTGCAGAGGATGGATTAGGCTTAGAGTGAGCAGGTGAGAGAGCTGAGAAAGGGAGAGGTCACAGGAAGTATAGCCCTGCCTGAAGGCAGAGTGGGGCCACAAAGCCCCAGTGGCAGCATAGAGACCTGTGTACCCCCTCTGGGGGCGAGGGCAGGACACTCAGTATGTCACACAGTGAGCCCACGGCTTCCTTCCCGTCCTCAGAGCTGGTGTCACGAAGCACCTGGGGCATCCAGGCACTTTCTCACCCTTGGTGTCTTCTGCGTCCCTCCCACAGACCTGTGAGCACACTCCCATTCTAGAGATGGGAAAGGGGAGCCCCGCTCTGAGCGTGGCTCTGAGTGTGGCCAAGGTCACCTCCTTGGGAAGAGCCGGCCCAGAGGTGGCGCAGCTCCTTTCCGTGTCTGCCTTTGGAGAAGCGTGGTCCGGCTGCCTCTGCGGTCCTTGAGGAGCCTGTGTGTCCTTGTCATAGACTGGAACAGAGGCTTCGGCTTCATTTGATCGCCCCTCTCTCTTTAGCCCAGCGCCCAAGCACGCCCTGTGCTCCTAAGACAGCAGGGACACCAGCAAGGGAAGGGTGGAGCCCAGACCTGCGCAGTTTAAGGGGAAGGACCCATCACCAGCTAACTTCCCTTAAACAAGTGACGCATGGCAGGATTGCCCAGAGCCATCCATCACCCCTCCACCTGCCTTCCCGCTCTGCTCCCAGAGCGACGTGGCCCAACCTGTGTTCTCCAGCTATTGGAAGCAGAGGGGAGGACAAAGGACGATTCCTGGCCATCGCTGCAGTAATAATGGCCAGCGTACCATTTATCCAAGGCACATCGTGTTCTATTTTACAGATTTCATCTCACTGAACTCTAGGGCCACCCCCAGGTACAGTGATCATCACTACTGATAGATGTAGGATGTGACATTCAGGGAGGTTTGGTCACTTTGCCCACTGTCACTTTGAAGGTGCTAGAGTGGTGCTGAGCCCAGAGTCCTTCTCTGCTCCAGGCTGGTCCAGGATGGGGCAGGCCAGGTACTCAGAGAGAGGTGGGGCTGCAGCATCTCAGGGAATTAGTACCTGGGGCCCAGTGGAGGGTGTGGTGGCCGGGGTAGATCTGGGGACCCCAGCAGAGCAGGGTGCATGTGTGTCCGCAGCCCCAGCTCTTCCCCAGGCATAAACAACTGACGTGATGAATGAATGTGTGATGCCACCTATGGCCAAGATAGAGTCCCCAAAGGTGGTGTGGGTCAGGGCTCAGGCATGGGAGGGGCCCAGCACAGAGGAGACTCGTGGTGTTTGGAGTTCGAGTACCTGCCGAAGCCGGACCCTAGTGCAGATAGGTCGTGCGGTCTCCAGCTCAGCCCTGCCCAGGGTCAGCTCCTCACAGGCAGCAGGGACCAGAGCAGTTCCTCTACAGGGTCGGCGGAGAGAGGCCCTGGAGGTTGTACGGGCACTGAGCTCGCCGGGCTGGCCAGGGTGGAGACCAAGGGACAGAATGGGGGTGTGCATGGGAGTTCAGCCACCAAGAGGCCACATATGGCTGGGCAGTATTTTCCTCATCGCCTTCATGTTGCATTTCTTAATTTAAAGTGGGAAATTCCATATTTGGCGCTTCATCAATCATTTTTGTGAGCTCGGCTCTGCGGAAAGCCTGGAAAACATTTATATTTGCAGCTCAAACTGTCGAAAATGTAAAACAATTTAAATAATATTAACATTTTAACAGCCTCCACTCATGGCTCTGTGAAATTAACCATTATCTCTTGGAGTGTTTGTTAAAATTCAGCAGCGTGGACAGCGTGTGTGTTTGGGAGGCTGGAAGGGGAGTCTGGGGGCCCTGTGGGTGGTCCCCAGGGGCAGGGGCCACCCAGGTGCCACCCAGACCTGTCTGTTGGCTGCTCCTAGAGCCCACACCTGCATCGGGGACCACAGATAAAGACTCCCCAACTGGGCTGGGTTCTGTGACACAAACACACCAAGATGCAGTGATGCAGACTCTGTCCTCAAAGGACCCATTGGTGGGGCGGTGACCAGGAAGACACACCCTGGAGGGCAGCATGGGTCATACATGAGAGGGAGTGCTGGTGTCCTGGGGACGCTGAAGAGGGAATCAGGAGCACTTCCTGGAGGTGGTGGCATCTGAGGTGATCCTTGGTACCAGACAGTCACTGAATCAGACATATCTTCTCTGAGGCCTGGCCTTGCCCTGCGCTTCAAGAGCCTGAGGGGGCCTGCAGTTTATGCCAGCGGGGGAGTGAGGGCATCAGGGCAGCGCCACTCCAAGGCTGGCTCTGTCCCCCCCCGGCCGCAAGTGTGTCTGGGATAGGTCCCCCAGGATGACAGTGAAGATGGGAGTGTGGCGCCTGCTGGGCACTGACAGCCCAGGGGCGATGGGCCTAGGAAAGCACAGCCTCAGGGAAGATGGCTTATGTTCAGATAATGGGACAGGAAGATGGGCTCTTGCGATGGCTCAAGAACTGGGATTTGTGGCAGGTGTTATAAGGTGAGGGAATGTTCTCACCCACATTTCCACGTCTGCACCTTCTTGTGAGGAGTCACGATGGTGTCATTGTCGCCAGGGATGTCCCACAGATCCCCGTGTCAGGGACTTACTGCGAAGTGACCCCCACATGGGACATTTGCACAACTCTATCAGGGCCAGGCCTAACTCGACCCCACCTCCCTGGAAAGAGCCAGACCCGATGGCTGCGCTTTAGTATTACAGACTGAATTATGTCCTCCTCTGTCTCAGCCGCTTTCTCGTCACTGAGACACAGTACCGGAAGCCTGCAATCTAAAGGAGGAGAGTTTGTTTCGGCTCATGTGTTGAGTCCACAGTTGGCCAGTTCCAAGGCAGGAAGCCCTGGTGGAAGGGCCTGGGTAGAAGACAGCTGCTCATGGCTTGGTGACCAGGGAGCATAGAGAGATGGAGGGAGGAACAGCAGAAGGCCATGCCCCCAGCGACCCGCCTTTTCCGGCCAGGCCCCACCCCTTAATAGCAAGTCAGCTATAGCGCTCCCATAATCCAGTCACCTCCCGCCTTTGAGCTCACAAGGCAGCGGACAGATAGCTAGATACAAGCTGTAACACCTGCGTATTTTGCAGCCCTAACCGGAAATGTGACTGTGTTTGGCGATGAGGCCTTCAAGGAGGTACAGTGACTAAGGATCGTTGAGGTCCTTGGGGTGGGGCCCCGAGCCCATAGAACTAGTGGTGTTCTTGTAGGAGGAAGAGAGACCCAGAGGTCCTGATCATTCTGGGAGCACTGGGGAAAGCCCGTGAGGACTTAGTGAGAAGGCCACCAGGCAGGAGGAGCACTCGTGCCCTTTGGTCTTGGACGTTCCACCTCCAGAATGGTGAGAAAATGCATCTCTGTTACTTACGGCTCCCAGTCTGTGGTGCCTGGTTAGGCAGCCTGCGCAGACTATCACAGGACTCACATCTGGTGAGGGAGATGCTGGGCTCGCAGGCAACAATACAGCGTGACACGGGACAGCACAGTGATATGCACAGAGAAGGTGGCACGGGGCTTAGCCAGGTGGCTCCTCACCCAGCTGGGGAGGCTTCCCGGAGGAGGAGGTGGGGACCAAGGCTGATGCAGAGAGTGAGGAGGGGCTGGGCATGAAGTTGGGGGAGGGGAGTGTTCCAGGTGGAGGGGACACTGAGGTGTTGAGGGGATGGCGGGTTTAGGGGCTGGAGCAGAATCCCACATGACTGGAGAACAGTGTAGGAAGGGAGCATGAGGGGAGACAGAAGGCTGGAGGGCCAGGTAGGGACGTTGGTGTGGACGGACCCTTCTGTATCTTTCCAGGAAGGTTGTTTAGAGGCTCCTCTCTGCCCCAGGACCCTGTGATGAGTGGCTGACTTTGCTGTGTGACCTTAAGCAAGTCTCTTAAGGCTTGGCGCTGTGGGCTTGGGCAGGCAGCGGGCACTCCAAGCCTCAGCCTCTCTGCACCCCAGTTCTCTCATCTATAAAACGGAGGGAAGGACCCCTGCCCTTCCTGCCCCCAGGTGCTTTGTGGGCTCACTGAGCAGAGGCCTGTGAATGTGCTGTGTCACCAGCTCCACCAGAGCTCCTTAGCACGGAAGGTGCTATTATGCAACAGCACTGACTCCCGTCGGAGCAGCGTGGAGTCAAGTGGCGTCTTGAGGGATGTCAGGGAACTGGCTGCTGTCTGAAGCTCGTCACGGAGACCTGTCTTTTCACTGTGTTGCTTTCATATCACTGTTGGCTCGATGAAAGGAGGGGAGAGGATCTTTGATATGTCTAAATATTCCGTTCCCACCAAGACGGGAGGAATTCCAAGGCGGAGCTATTATTAGAGGCTGAGCCGGAAGCAGGCGCCTTTTGCGGAGAGAGGATGGCAGCTCGCATTAGCAGCCTTGTGCGCTCCGAACCAGCCGGCCTGGCGCTGTGGGCTTGGGCAGGCAGCAGGCGCTCCGAGCCGGCTGGCTCAATTGTGATGACGTTGACCTGGGAGGCAGGAGGACCTGCTTCTGGTCCTTACTCTGCATCCGCTTTGCTGGACCACCTGGCGCCAGTTGCTTACCCTCTCTGGGCCAAGAAAGACAATAGTCTTCCTAATGACAAGAGCTTTTTATGAGAAATAAGATGCAGCATAATACAAAGATTTGGGAGGGCCAATGATGTGCCCAAGCATGGGTTGCCGATGCCCTGGGTGTGATGAGGCCGGGGATTTCATTTTTAGGAGGGGTGCCCTTGGGCTCTGAGACTTTGCCTCCAAACCACCTGGCTGCTTTGAAAAATAAGATTCCCCAGCACCCCCCAGGCCTGGATTCAGGATCCTCAGGGTGAGGATCTTTTCAGCAAGCTCCCAGGAGTTGTGGGAGCAGCTCATGCAGGCCTGGTCCTCGCTCCTGCAAACCCTTGGCATGGGTCATCTGGCCTGGAGATGGTGTGTTTCCATAGCAACAGGGCAGGGCATCCTGCCAGGTGCCTGACCAGGTGAATCCAGTTCTTTCTCTGTGGGCCTCCAGGTGCCTTTGGGTCCTGGGACTTCTGGTCCATGAGCCACAGAGGTGGCGGCCAACCTCTGGGTCCTGGCCAGCAGCAGCTGGGGACAGCGTCTTCCATGTCAGTCCCACCTAGATCACTGGGTCACTGGTGCTCAAACTCTGTGGAGACCAAACAGGAATACTTCAGGGAGGTGATGAAGGGGCCATTATTGGACCCATTTTTAATGACTTATCAGAATGCCGCTCTCACAGGTGACCTCGGGGGAACCAGACCTGACATGTCACCTGACTCCAGCCCCTGCTGCAGGCTGAGGGAAGTTCAGCTGGCTGGTTCCTTTTACCAGACCCCTCTTCCTGCTGGAATAACCTCAGCTCCCTGGGGCCTGGTTATTGGCCGCCATCCTGGGGCAGGCAGAAGCCTCTCCTTTGATCTCTAGGTTTGAAGAAGTCACCTCTTGCTTGGTGCAATGCACCTCATTCCGCATCACCATAGTGGAGGCTCCAGGGGAAGCAGAATTGTGCTCTTGCCTCGATTGCCCTCGGCAGCCCCCTGAGGAAACTTTAAAACCACCGTGCTCTGGCCATACCTTGGAGCCATCAAGTCGGCATCTCAGGAGCAGAACCTGGCATCGCGGACGTTCTCAGGCCCTCATGATTCTCCTGCTTGGTCAAGGGTCGAATTGCTACTTTCGAGCAGTGATTCTCAAACAGGGGTGATTCTGCCCCCTCCCCAGGGGACCCATGCTAATGCAGGAGACGTTTCTGATCATTGCACCGGGGAAATGTTGCTGGCATCTGGTGGGCAGAGGTCAGAGATGTTGCAAAACGTCCTACATTGCACAGGATGCCCCACTGCCTGGGGTGATGCCCACAGCCCTAAGTGTCCATGGCTCTGGGGCTGAGAAACCTACACGGCATGGCGGGTCGAGGCAACCTTGCCCTCAGCTCTGCCTCGTGGACGTGCATCCTCCCTCTTGCACCCTCCCAGCCCCTCTGAGCAAAGCCCCCCCCGGAGCCCTGGCAGCTTTCCAGCTATACGCGGCTCTCAACGTATCGGCCTCCTGCGTTTCCTGCCATGTCCGATACCAGTCAGTGAGATGACAGTCACGATCACCGTGACCTTTTGTGCTTGCGAGATGGAAGGTGAAGGCAAGCTGCTCCAGGACAACGTGGAGAGGGCGAGGGCTGTAGACACATCTGGAGATGGAGGGATGCGATTTGGCCGCAGAAGACTCACACCGAGGCAGATGTTCGCCTCCCTTCCCTGCAAAGAAGCCTACTGGAGGAGTCTAGGGCAGGAGTGACTGTCTACATGTCAGGGACCCAGGCTCCTTCTGGCTTGTTGATCTTTCTACTTGGCACATACTCTTACCTGTGGTCTAGGATGCACGTTGGGGCTCCGAGGAGGACAGCACTGCCCTGGGCAGAGGCACCTAGAGCTCCTGACTTCATTTTGTTCCTGAGAGAAAGGCAGTATGGAGGTTCTACATCTCCATTTCACAGATGAGGAAACTGAGGCTCAGGACTCTGTATGTGCTGAGTTAGGACTGGAACTTGGGACTTCCTGCTGTCCAAGTGGTGTCCTTTCTCCAGCAGAGCATTGAGGAGACACACTTTTCCTCACCACCTAAGCCTTTGACATCTCAGATTTGGGGGAATTTTTCTGAGGCCTTCCTTCAAGGGAGGCCATAAACATCCAGTGCTTGCACTCCAAGTTGGAGAAGCATTATGGGCAGATGACCCAAGGTGGTAGCTCTGAAAGCATCTAGACCAGCGGTGCCCACATCCCCTTGGGAATTTGCTGAAGGTAAATTTCTGGGTCCTCCCGGGTGCACTGAATCAGAAATTCCTGGCTTGGGGCTCAGATCTGTGTTTTAACAAGTCTCCGGGAGTCGTGATGTGTGAGAGACCCTGGTCTTGGGCAGTGCGGAGCCCACTTTGCAGATTGGCCAGGCTAGGTGGAGCCCGGATCCAGGACTTTGGCCAGAAGTCCTTCGAGGACCACAGGTGACAGGCAGCGTCCTTGCTGCTCAGCTCAGCTGCTGCAGCAAAGCGACTCCATGATGGCAATCCTGGGGGCGGGTAGGAGCACTCCAGGTGGATGGCAGCGCAGTTCCTCATGGTGTTTCAGGGACTCATAGTCTCCTGTGAGAAGATTTTGGATACACTAGGAAGGATGACTCCACTTCACAATCCTCTCTCCCGTCTCCTGGGGCACCGTCACTGATTTGTGGACCCCTGCAGGAAAGGACAGAAGGACCAGAATGTTCTCAATGTGTCAGGTTAGAAATGACAGACACCTTGCTCACCTGCATCCTAGAGCTTAGTCATGTGCAAGGGAGGCCGGGAAATTCGTCCAGCTGGTTGGCCTGTGCACTGCTACCTTCCCAGCCCAGCTGCCCTCCTCCCTCCCCACAGCTTGTCTTCTCACAGTCTGTCCAGAGGCCTTTGTAGATGCCGCTCCCACTGCCTGAAATGCTGTTTGCTCTCTCATCAGCCTCCATGAGCAGTCAGAGTTCCACTGTTGCCTGTTTCTGCTACCTCTTTGTCTCCTTCTCTGTGATCCAATTTGGGTTTGCATCTTGGACTCCATAATCCTTCATAGGCCTGTGAATCCCACCGGCCCAAACCTAGGCCAATTGCCTCAGCATCAGCAGGGGATTTGTTAGAAACACAAATTCGCCTGCCTTACCCTAGACCTGCTGACACAACTCTATGGTGGGGTCCGCCAGCCTGGGTTTTAGAAACCCTCCAGGTGATTCTCCTGCAGAGTAAACTCAAGAAATGGTTCTCTGTAGGTGAAATCTGGGTGTCTTGAGGTCTTTTGGGTCCATGCGTGGCACTGCACCTACTGGAAGCTGGAGCCACATGGAGAGGGGTGGGGGGTGTGAACATGGGAGTAGATCCAAACCCAGGCCAAATGCCGAAATGCATGAAGAGGGGGATCTGAGGTGTTGCATGGGTGCAGGGTTTTGATCTTGCTTAAGCTTTTCATTTTAGAAGCAAGGAAACTGAGGCCCAGAGGAGTTGAACCCTTTGCTTGAGCTTGGGGCAGAGCTAGAACCAAGGACTCCAGATGGGAGAGCTTGTCGATGACGACCATCCTGCGGGCCCTTTGGTTTCTTCCTTATGCCAAGCTCTGTGTTAAGTGGTGGGCACTTAGAAAGAGTGTAATGATATTAAAAACCTGCTATTAACTGCCTACCATAATACTTCTAATCCTCACGAGGATGCTATGTGACTAGTATTTATATTAGGGCATGTTAACTGCTTTTGCAAGCAACCTCAACCTTTCATGCAATAGTTGCCTGTGGTGTCGCATGGGTGAGACTTTCTTGCTGTCTCTCAGGGATCCTGGTTCTTACTGTCATATAGTTCTGTCACCTCTCAGGGCCACGTGGGTCTCTACTGGCAGATGGGGATGTGAGAGAGAGTATGGCAGTGTGTAGGTGGGACTGGGCACATCACTGCCATCCCCACCCCACCCAGGTCCATTAGCCAGCACTCAGCCACCCAGCCGCACCTGGCCACACCTGACCCCACATTGTTTCCTGGTTCTGAAGATTGGAAGTCTGCAGTCAGGAATCAGCAGGGCTCATTCCTCCTGAGTGCTCCAAGGATGTTCTGTCCAGCATCCCACACCCCCAGCTCCTGGTGGTCTCAGGTGTCCCTTGGCTTGCAGGTGGCCATCACTCATGTCTTCACACTCTCTTTTCTCTATCCCTGTGATCAAATATCCTCTTTTTACATAGACATCAGTCTTACTAGGTCAGGCCTCACCCTAATGACCTCATCTTGACTTGGTCATCTGCAAAGACAGTATTTCCAAAGAGGATCACAGTCACAGGTCCTGGGGAAAGGCATCAACATCTTTTGGGGGAACTCAATTCACTCCATAATACAAAACACACTCAGTTTCTCAGAAAGTCGTGAGGAAGGTGTGATGATTTGGCCTGGAGGATTCAAAGCAGGTACCGCAGATTGGATTTAAAATGTTCCCCAAAGGTGAACTGATGGGCTTTTGGGGTGGTAATTGGATCGTAATGGTCTGTTGATTTGTTCATAGCTCAGTGACCTTATTAGATGGTGCTAATTTGAGGAAGAGGGTCTCTGGGGTTGTGGCTTTGTCCCCCGCCCCCTCCTCCGGGTCTCTCTTGTTCTCTCTCTGCTTCCTGGCAGCCATGAGGCAAGCAGCTTTCCTCTGCCACACCCTTCCGCCATGATGTTTCTGCCTCACCACAGACATAACTGCAGTGGAGCCAGCTGACCATGGACCAGGCAAATCTCTCCTCCTCTAAGTTTTCTTTCCTCAGGTATTTGGTCACAGTGAGGAAGAACTGACTAACACAGTGGGCTTTCAAAAGGGTGATGTTCACACTAGGCAGGGAGGATGGATCAGTTGTTCTACCAGTGGCAGAGCTGGAAGAGAATTCTAGACAGAGGGATGATGGAAGGCTGTGTTCATATGTTGTCACATGTACACCAAAAGGACAACTCGTATTCCTTTGCAGACATCCCAGAATTTAGTATGGCACGAATTCAGACAGTCTTCCTCCCTTGAGTCTAAATTGGAAGAGTCTGACTGCCCAATTAGAGACAAACAGCAAATATGTACTGAGTACCACTTGGTAACAGGCAATATGCTGTGCCCTGGGGACTCAGTCATGAATAAAGCAGAGTCCCTGCCCCCAGGAGCTCAGAGCCCAGGTGAGCATATGGGATCCTATGTGAGAAGCTGACTAATGAGCTTAGAAGAAGACACGCGTGCTGTGTGATTGAAATAGACAGTGAATGTTTTTTTTTTTTTTTTTTTTTTTTGGTGGTGCCGGGGATTGAACTCAGGCCCTTGTGCTTATAAGGCAAGCACTCTAATCACCAAGCTAAATCCCCAGCCCCGACAGTGAATGTTTAAATAAAAATAATTTATTATAAGAAAAGACACATTGCCACGAATCTTCCTCAAAATTCTCTCCGTCACTTTGAACACACTTACCCCGTTGTGCTTGCCACTTTTGGAAGCGGTTCTGGAGTCCTCATTCTTGAGGGTCTTTATGAGGCATGATCAAAAATACAGTGACTGCTGCCGCCGAACGCCACCCAGTAGAAAGGCAGACCTGTAAAAACATGACCATGTTTCCCCACCCGCCTTATTCACCAGACCTGACACCGTGCAACTTCTGGCTCTTCCCCAAAGTCAAAGTGATCATGAAAGGGGCCTGTTTTGCATGAATTCAGGACATCGAGGCAGCCACGGCAGTGCAACTAAAGATACCCTTGAAGGAGGACTTCCAGAACTGCTTTAGAAAGTGGCAAGAATGGTGGAACGAGTGTGTTGGAAGTGAGGGGGGAGGATTTTGAGTGGGATTAATGGCCGTGCGCCTTTTACTGTGATAAATTAAAAACAATTAGAACATTCACTTTAGTTCTTGACCACATTTCTTATATCCTAAGTCTGTAGTGAGGGGGAGACATAGGAAACTCCACAGTGGCCTAGAACAATCACGGGAGACTCCCTCAAACGTCCTGATGACCCTGCTCCCAGGCCTGCGGGGACAGCGAGGATGCAGCGAATGCCCCTGAATCTGGGACGAGTGCCCTGAGATGAGTGTGAGGACAGTGGTGTGAGTGACTAGATAAGACGGCCTTCAAAGCCTGCAATTGCTGTGCGTGCCACAGAGGGGCCCACTGTGTGGAAGATGGAGTGATATCCCTCCCCAAGCCGCATCTACATGGGACCCTCTATGTGACCTTGTTAGGAAGAAAGGCCATTGCAGATACAGCGACGCCAACGACCTCAAAGTGAGATCATTCTGGATTCGGCTGCACCCTGAATCCAGTGACAAGGGTCCCGAAGAGACAGAAAAGTCCCTGGACACAAGGGAGAAGGTGGTGCAAAGCCAGAGACAGCGGCTCGAGTGACATGGCCACAGCCAAGTTGCCCAGGGGCCACCGGCAGCTGGAGAGGCTGGGATGCGTTGGCTCCTCAAGGAGCCAGGCTCCGCCCACTTGGATTTTGGATGTCTGAAAGTCCCCAGAATCGCCAGGGAATATGTACACCATTCTGCTGCTTTTAGCTGCTGTGTTTGTGGTAATTTGCAGCTGTAACCCCAGGAAAGGAATCTAGTGCCTAAGGAGAAACCTCCACTCACATTGCTTGGTGGCGACAGTTGTGGCCCTCTGCTGGGATCCCACTTGGAAAGCTCTATTCTGTCCCCGTTTTGCTGGCTTGCGCTCTCCTTCTGCCCCCCGCATCTATATTAGAATAAGATTGAATTTTCTAGCTTGGGTTACTAAGCTTTCAGATCTGGAAACTGTGGCCATTCATCAGCTGTCATGGGATGTCGTAAACAAGGGGCTTTAAAAACCGTATTTGCTTTTTAGGGTGATAATCCTTGGAGGTGAAGCTGGGAGTTATACATAATGCATGCATTTTAATGGGCCACGCACTACAGCCCTCTTTAGTCGGAATGATTCGTTTTAATGTTCAAAATAAATATCAGAGACAATTTGCCAACAAAGCTGATTTTCTCCGCCCGCCATTAACTTAATCTTTATACCTCAGCCTAATGACAGGGGGCTGGGGCTGGCAGGGGAGGTTTCCTGCGCTGCAAGTCAAGTGGTGTGGTCATGAGCCTCGGGGTGACTGCACGTCTGCACACCCAATGTCCTGGGGCCATTATTCTGAGATTGGATCAATTGATGTTGCCAATATTTAAATGCTTTTGATGGACCAAATTGCAATGTCAGGTGGTTTAATCTAAACATAGAGAGGTTTTCTGGTTTCTGTGATAAATACATGGTCGTGCTAAATATGCCCTTTACAGATGGGGAAACTGAGGCCCTGTGACCATTGTCTGGGGACACTGAGCTCCCTGGTGGCTGCACCTGCTCCCCTCTCCCAGGTGCCTTCATTTTGAGGTGCATCTCCACCCTCCCCCACACCGTGGTGTGTGCAGCTCCTGTCTGCTCCTAGGTCCCCAACTCCAAGGGCTTCTTGCTGTGCTTTTACAGACAAATCCCAAAGGCCACCGCATTTTGCCCTGGGCCTCCTGGGGTGATTGTGCACGAGGAACCACCCATAAACTCCTGGCTGGGTCACTGCACTGCTGTCAGCCACACATCAGAACACGGAACCGGAGGAATTGATCACACACACTTAGCTGATTTGGGGTAGCTGATCTGTAATTGGGGAAAGGAAGGATCCAACTTTCTGGAAACTCAGTGAAGGGAAGGTGGGGAGACGGGATGGATGACCCTCCCCATTTGGCGGCTGAGTCTCTGACTTCCCCAGTTTAGGTTGTCGTGCATTTGCTGCTTGCGGGAGGTCACACCTGAGGCAGGGAAGGGATTTGCTGAATGCAGCTGATTTTAAACCCCAAAGTTTTCTTGCCAAATGCTGTCCTGGTGTGTTTTGTGTTGTGTGTTGCTTGAATAAAATGCCACTGACAGGGTAATTTATAAAGAAAAGATGTTTATCTCTCTGTTCTGGAGGCTGGAAGGGCTGCGTTGTCCCATGGCAGGGGGTGAGAGCCTCAACTTGCTGTACAACAAGCCCACCGCCACCTAATTAACCCCGTCGCAGAGAATGGGGTTAACACCCGCATGAGGGCAGAATCCCCCAGGTCTAACCCTCACTTACCAGGGCACCACATCCCTGCACAGTTGCCTTAGCGATGAGTTTCTGACACATGAATTGTGAGGACCCATTTGAACCATAGCAGACAGGCAGCTGCCCTCTCCCCAAAGCCCCAGGGGGCTCTCAGCTCCTTGGTGGTGGGGCCACCAGGAGAGGGAGGGCAGGAAGCCCAAAGCCTGGCCCTGCCGCTTGTGCAGGGTGAATTTCCTGCTGGCCTCCGCAGGTCCTCTTCTGGAACATGAGATTTGGAATGGTTTGTTCTTCCCTTTATTCATTTAATAAACACAGAGGCCTTAAGTGCCAAGGGTTCTGCTGTGTGTCAGGATAAATTCACCTAAAAATCCAGTTTTTGGGCTTTTTGGAAAAAGGATAAGATAGAGCTCCTGGGCCTTGTGTTTTGTACCTGGCAGCAGCCGGTGGCTCTGGGCTGTGGCTGCCCTCTCTAGTGTCACCTTCGTGTAGTCCGTGCCACTCGTCTATGCTGCCTGCTTTGCCCCAGCAGCTCTCCAGTTTGAGAACCCTGAACTGGTCTCTGCTTTCTGTATATCAAAGCAAGGCATACAATAGGCGCCAGAGAAATGTGCACTGTTTCCTGCAGGGAACTGTTTGGAGGCCGTCTTCGAAAGGCCCTGGTCTCTGTCACATATTTCCACAGGGCCATCGGAGGGTTCCAGAGGGATCCAGTCCAGACCCTTCCTCAGGGGGGCTCAGATCAGGGAGAGGACCCAGTGGGTGTCTTGGAAGTGCGCACGCAACCCGATGGGCACAGCTTGGTGGGGACCCGAGCTTGCCAGCCATCGGGAGGCCCTCGGGCACACCCTTCAGTCTCTGCAGAGCCCACGCCCTTTGGCTCAGGGCCCCAGGGTCTCAGATGTGCTGGCAAAGGTGCAAAGATGCAGATGGAAGCCTGCCGTCCGGGGGCGGGTGTAGTAGCAGCTAGAAGACCCTGAAATGCCCAGCAGTGTGCCGAGGAGGGAAGATGCAGTGCTCTCGGCCCAGCGGCCACAGGAGGGACTGGAGTGGGTGGTTTCATGCTGATACAGGAAGATTCCAAGGTGCGCTTTCAGCAGAATAAAGCAAGGAGCAGAACAAAGCCTGTGTATGAACACGTTTTTGGTAGAAAAGGGCAGTTGACAGCTTGGCCTTTGGCAGGCACAGCCTGATGCGAATGCCGGCTCTGCTACCTGCCAGCTGTGTGCCATGGGCAGGGCGCTACCCTCTCTGGGTTTAGGTAGCCAGACAGTGCTGTGGAGCTCATGGTGGCCCCTCGTCATAGAGCTGTGAGCAGTCCGTGTGCTCATCTACGTGAAGAACGCACAGGGCTGGGCCCCAAACGAGTCCTCACTCACCATTATTATTATTATTATTATTCTTTTTCATCTTTTGGAAGACCGCACAAAACATTAGTGGGGTCTGGTTTTGGGATTAGGGGAGGTTTATGTGGAAAGTGTTGCTTCCTTTTTATTTTATATCTTTATTAGCAGTTACAAATTTTTATCAAAGGCATTTTTTTAAACTTTCATATCAAAATAAGTTAAAACAAACTAACCAACCCACCACAGGGGAGGAGGATCTTTCTATCTGGGGTAAGGAGGCTGGCTGGGAAAGTGAAATGAAGGGTCACATTGGAGCTGAACCACATAGGAGCATCCGGGCAGAGGCAAAAGCTGGGGAATAAGCATCCTGGGTGGAAGGGCTAACCCGAGTGCCGGGATCCAAATTCCACTTCACCCCGACCAGTTGTGTGACCCACGGGGTGGAGTCGCTCAGCTGTCTGAGCCCCTGGGGTGACAGTGGATGAGAAGCCAGCCTCCCCGATCTGCAGTGAGGACTCAAGATGCTGTGCTTCAATATTGTGGAAGTGTGAGCGCCACCTTTTGAACCTCCTGGCATTACTGCTCCACTCCACACCAGGCGCCCGGAGAGAAGCGTCATGCATGGCTGGGGCGTCTGCCTGCCTGCCAGGCTCTGCGAGGACCCCCTGCTCACTCTGGGGAGTGCCCTGTTCTTAACCCCGTGGATGGAACACTCTGGCTCCTGGGTACCCCGAGGCCAGGCCTGCAGCGCACCCCTTTGTCTGCTGGGTCCCATCTGCTCCCTCCGCTCACTCCACGCCCTCACCTCTCTCTCTCCACTCGGCCACAGCTGTGCCCCTGTGTGGATCTAGGGTCTGGGCCGCGCCCTAGGCCCCAGCCCCACAAGGCGACAGTGCTATTCCTCAGGGACAGAAAATCGAGAGCGTGGGAAGAAGACGCCTGGGTCTAAATCCCAGCTGTGCTGCTTCTGCGCACTCTGGCCTGCGGGTGAGTGGCCTCTCCGAGCCTCGGTGGCCTGCTCCGTGCAGCCGGGAAGCTCAAGGCGCGGCTGGCAGGGGTGCAGCGGAGGGTGTGAAGCTGGTGGGGGCAGGGGGCTGAGTTCTGCAGGGCTACGACGGTGCTGGCTGTTCCTCTGTTCTTGCTCTGGTTGCGGCGATAACTCCCCAGGCCACAGAACAGAGAGGAGGGAGGGGTATGGAGAGTCCTCAAAAAACTAAAGCTAGAATTCCGTCTGACCCGGCTATTCTCTTCCTCGGTAGCTTCCCGAAAGAGTTAAAGACATCATTTATAGTGATACCTGTGTACCCACGTTTATAGCAGCACAATTCATAATAGCTCAATCTTGGAAGTGCCCTGTATGTTCTTCAGTAGATGAATGAATAACGAAAATGCAGTATTTACACACAGGGGAGTACTACTGTGCTATAAAGAAGGATAAACTTGAGTCATTTGTAGGAAAATGGATACACCTTGCAACCACAGTGTAAAGTTAAATTAATGAGACACACAAGATTAAATGTCACATGGTTTCTCTTATATGAGAAACCCAAAGTATAAATAAATTAAAGAGCTCAACAAAAGGTAAAATAGAGCGCAGAGAGACTGATCTTTTGCAGGAGGGAAGAGGACCAAGAGATGCAGGGAGAAGACAGAAAGGCAATGAAAAAAAATTAAGACGTGTAACGCACATGCACCAACTCCCCACGAGGAATATAATCATTATGTACCGCGAACATAGACTAACAGAAATAAAAATTAAAAGAAGGGTCTGGCTGATGCCTGAATCCAGTCAACTGCTCCCCATCTCCGTCCCTGCTGTGAAGCCCCCACGGAGCAGCCAGCTTTCGGGGGTGACGGGGAGCTGAAGCTCGGGTGTCCCCACAGGGAAGGAGGAGCCCCTGGGTGGTTCTAGGGAGGGGAGTGATGGGGGTGGAAGATGTTGGAACGATAAGGCCTCCCGTGTACCGTGGGGGACCCTCACCTGGTGGCCGACCCTCAGCTCTGCCTCTCTGCTGACTCCCCGGGGACCCTCGGGACCTGTGGCTCCTCCTGTCCCTTCTCTCAGCTCTGCTGCCCGCAGGCCTCTCTCATCCCTCTGCGTGGTGATGCCTGGTAGGGGAGCTGCCTGTCCAGCAACGGGCGACAGAAGGGAGCTGGCCTGAGATAGGACCCTCTGGGTCTGCCCCCGACTGGCTGTGTGCCCTCAGGGGCAGCACTTCACCTCTCTGAGACTCCTTAGTGTCCTTAGCTGGGAAGTAAGGGGCCTGGGTTCCAGCTCCAAGATACTATGACACCCCGGCTCTTCCTCTTCAGATGGTTGTGGTGGGCATGGGGTGGGTGCGTCTGTGGGTATCTGCCTGGGATGCCACCTTTCTCCTTCATCCATCCTCTTCCTGCTTACTCCAGATGCTTCCTTCTCCCTGGCTGGTTAGGCCTGTCCTCTGGGTCCCCATGACCCAGGCTCCCTCTATCCAGAAGGCTTCCGGCTTGGAATCAGCAGTTTCCGGGAGGTGGAGACTACCTGCCTTCAGGATCTGTGAGTTCCTCCGGAAAGTCTGAAGGGCAGAGCTGGCTGGCCCCCAGGAGATGTGAGGAGAGGGGAACGGATGTGTGTGGCCTCGGATCTCCGGGAGCCCGGCTGTCTCATGGTCCCGTGAGGCATCGGGCCTCTGACCCACTGCCCACCTCCCTGAGCTTCCGGCCCGAGCCCTCCTGCTCGGTGCTGAGTTTCACAGAAGCTGAATGGCAGGAGAGGAGGCCGAGTCATAGTCCATGGACCTCTCTCATCTCTTTAAGGCTTTTAAAGGAGGAAACACCCTGCTGAGTGTGTCTTGGGCACATCCACATTCTTTAAGTGCCAACCACAGCTCTCTAGTTTCAAGATGGGAAATCCAGGCGAGTAAGGATCAAAGCACTTGGGGCCACCATTTTTCTTAGCCTTCCACTCTGGGCCAGGGGCCACTGCCTGTCCAGCTATCCCTGAAGAGGAGCCCTCAGGCCAGCCTTGGGCCAGGCCACCCATCCCTTCCCCACCCAGCCGAGGCTCCCCTCTTGCTCCCACACTTCCAGTCCTGTGGGAGCTTGGCCATCACCCAGCAAACCCCCTCCCTCCTATTCCTAACCCAGCCCTTGGAGAAAAGCTCCTTGGCATCCTAATTGGGAGGTGCTGTTGTTTGGATGTGGTTGAGTGTGTGCCCCAGTAGCTTAGCTTGGTCCCCATGTGGAGATGATAAGGGGTAATGGAATCTGTATGGGGCAGGGCCTAGCAGGAGGTGGTTAGGGTGTTGGGATGTGTCCTCATAAAGGATTCAGGTTATTCTCTTGGGACCCTGTTTAGTTCTTATGAGAGAGTTGTTACAACAGGCAAGATGACCAACTTTAGAGCCCAGAGTCTGGAAAATGCAAATGTTGGGAGTCCACAGATCTTTGGAGCTTTAAATACAAGCTTAGTTCTATAGGCATTAGCTTTGGAAGTTGGGCAACTCACTATCAATTCCCAGGCCTCAGTTTCCCATCTGGGTATACAAGTACCCATCTCAAAGCCTGGTTGCAGGAAATAATGAGCGTGGTCCTGAGTTGGCACCGATTACAGACTGTCCACGGCTGAAATTAAATAAGAATTAGAAACACGTACAGTCACTTGACATTCCTGTGTTATTTTAGCTTATGTTACAAAAAGTATCTATGCTATATTAGAAAGTAAATTGGTTGGAAATGAAAAGACTCGTCTTTCAAACTGAGAGTTTGAGAAGTCTTGTCTCAGCATGGAAAAAGTTTCAAGAAACAGTGTTAACTTCCATCCCACCCATTCATCCATCCATCCATCCATCCATCTATTCTTCCATCTATCCATCTATACATCCCATCCATCCATCCAGCCACTCCATCCATCCAGCCACTCCATCCATCCATCCATCCATCCATCCATCCATCCATCTATTCTACCATCTATCCATCCTGTCCATCTATCCATCCTGAATTAACCCCTTATTAGGGATGCTCAGCATTTCTTTCTGGCTGTGACTCCTCACTTATCGAGTCTTCTTAAAGTGGAGATAGGTAGAGGAGATGGGTAGAGGCAGACTTGCTCAGGAAATTAGACCCTGCTTCATATTATATTTGGGGATGGAGTGGGAGGGGCCAGGAGAAACCCCTTTCCCCAGTCCCATCACTCACCCTGGCTTGGTCCTTGCCTTCATCTTTGT
Organism: Hystrix cristata; assembly: GCA_004026905.1. Lineage (NCBI taxonomy): Eukaryota > Metazoa > Chordata > Mammalia > Rodentia > Hystricidae > Hystrix > Hystrix cristata. The sequence goes on along the minus strand of PVJO010001805.1, from coordinate 85,580 downwards.
TGGGAAAACCCAGACAAGATCTACTTTGTGTCTGTCTTTCATCTTCCCAAAATTCAAAGTCAGGAATTTGTCCCCTCCACTCCACCCCAGTCTAATTTCCTTTTATTATGAAAACCAGGAAAATGACAAGTAATTGCTTGAAGATGTTAGAAAGATTGCATTTTGTTTTGCAACTATCAGCTTAAAAATAATGTTTAAGAGATTATGAATGGGTGATTAACTATTTTTTCCATTACTTCTCTCTCAAAAGCAAAACCACAATGATTGTGATATGCGCAGTAGTAAAACAGAGGGCTCTTGATCCGAAACCAGGCGAGAAAACGAAACTACCTACCCACAGGGAGCAGTGGTCCTTTGCGGGAGAATGTTTACTCTTAGGTCTTGGGGAAGTCAGAGCCAAGGAAGGCGGCGGGAGTTGTGCAAGACAAACTTGGGCTCCAAGTGTTAATTTCTCCGCAGTGCCTCCTCCCTCCCACCCTTATGAGGAACAGCAGTTATGAGGACTGCAGTCAAATCCCCTATTTACTGCCTTTCCTGAGTCAGTTTATTTTGGAGGAAAACAGTCTCTGATGTGGCTCTATTGCACCATTTCAGTGGATGTTTATCATTTAAAAGGAACAATTTTAATACCTACATTTGCCGTACAGTATGAACCATAAATATGATTTAGGCTTCCCTTTATAATAGACTCTATAGGCGACTGCATAGGCTCCAGAAGTGTTCCTGCAAGTGGTGGCTGTGAAAATGAACAGGCTTTTCCTTCTTTGGCGAAAGTTTCCCTTTTCAAGGCCTCTTGAAATCAACTGAATGAAAACTGGATCGAGGAGCTGTGCTGTGCCTCGTCCCAGTGAGGAGGCTTGAGGGCACCGGAAATCTCGGGAAGGACCCATCTCTGGGCAGCAAGGCCCCGGGGCTGCGGTGGGTGCTGCCTGGTGTCCAGGGGCGGTCAGTGCGCCTGTCTCTCCAGGCCCAGCTTTCTGTTCGCGGTGGCTGGTGGCGGTGGTGACGGCATGTCTGCCTCCGTGCTGCCAAGAGTCAGGTCTGTGGCTGGCAGTGCCAGCTCCCTGAGAGCTTGCTAGAGATGCAGGTTCCTTGGCTCGTCCCAGTCTGGCTAGGTAGGGCAGTGGTTCGGATCCATGGGGCATTTGGGAAGTCCTGGTTTTGGGGGGCAGAGCTGCAGCCTGTCGAGCATTTTAGGGGACTTCCGGTCCTGGGAGCCGGATGCCCATCAAATGTTCGGGATTCAAGTTGGTGTATGACAAAGATGACAAGCCCAGGCTCGGACACCACACAGTCAGGTCGCGTGGTGACAGACTGAGCGTCCCGGGCTGGCGAGGAGGACTGCGAGTTGTTGAAAGATGAGGCTTGCCTTGCGCATTCAGCATTACCGGATGGGCACCCTCCCTTGCCGAGGAAGGGTCCTGCACACCACGCTGCCCGTCTCTCGAGCGGGCGCTGGTGAGGGCGTGGGCAGGCTTGGCGTGGGGAAACAGCTGCTGCCGGACAGGGAGTGCCCTGGGGCTCTTCGGCTGCCGGAGGGCTGGGCTCGTATAACTGAGTGGACGCCTACACTGTTTCAGATGGCAGAGCCCGGCGACGTCCAGGGGGTCAGAGGCATGGCAGAGGGTGAGGCTGACCGCGGAGGTGGACGAGCACAGTCGGGCTTGTGATCCTGTTGGCCATTGAGGCTCTTTTACGTCGGGAAAGCTCCCTTTTTGCTCTGTCTGTGGTCCCATCCAGGTCCTGTCCTGTCTGTAGCCTGCACCTGACCTTCCCGTGGCCTCCTTCCCCTGCGCGTGAAGCCATAACCTTGGGAACGAGGCAAGGAAAGCCCATCTGTGTGGACAAGCTGCTTCCTGCTGAGAAGAGCCTCCATTTGGGGGAAAAATGGGATTAATTTTTAGCGGAAGCAGCAGCGGCTGAACGTGCAGTTTTCAAATTGTTGACTATGATATTAAGTAACAAGCAGACTCCTGTCCAATGGATGTTATTAAAATTAACTGTTTTAGCACTACATTTAGAATCAAAACCAATCTGTCACTCCTAAATTGGTTTCTTTCAACTGCTATTTGCGGGTAAAATGAACAGTTTTAACAATTACATCTCCAGTGCAAAACATAAACTTGATTTACGAGAAAACACTTAATTTACTGCATTTGACTGTGCATCAGAGCTGCCAATTATCTGACGGTAAATTTCCCTGCTTGGTTATTTGCTTCTTAACAGCAGCCTCAGCCCCTTCACCTCGCTCACCTGTGGGCCTGAGGTCCCACCTGGGGACTGGAGCCCGCTCAGGGCTTTGGCATGGGAAGAGTTGGGTGTGCGAGAGCAGACGAGGGTGCACAGGGAGCTGGGTGCTCAAGGACCATCTGCCCCGCCCTGTCTCAAATTGTAAAACACTGGGAGGAATAATAGCACGCCTTTCAACCCAAGTGGGATTCACCACCCAGGAGGGAAATCACAGAGTGTTTGAGCAGGAGCACCCTTGGAGAAGGTAAATTCATTCACTTGTTCAATTGTTTATAATACATTGGTTAAATAACCATTTTGCTGAGCGAGGAGCTGTAGTCTCCACCATGACTGACGCACCCCCACTGGTCCCTCCCCTCAGCGAATTCAATGTCTAACAGGAAACAGCGGTGCTGGACAATATGGCTTGGCGATAGCACAGATTTCCCCTTCCATGGCTGGTTGTTAATGAGCTGAAGTACTGGGAGCCCCTGAGAGGCAAACGCTGTGCTCAGAGGTGGCAGAATGGAAAAGCTGATGCGCAGGGTTTTGCTATATATTCCAGGCTGGCCTTGAACTTGCTATGCAGCTCAGGATGGCCTCGAACTCACTGTGATCCTCCTGCTTCAGCCTCCCAAGGGTTGGGATTACAGGCGTGTGCCACCATGCCTGACCAGCCCACTCTTGTTGGAGAGAAGTGCAAGGTATTTCCAGGGAGGGGTGCATGGTCTGAATGGCAGGAGGTACTTGGAACCAGGTAATTTCTTTCAGGAGTTTAGATTCGCTCTGATTTACAGCTGAAGCCCCTCTCTGGCTAGGCAAATGGAAGTGCACAGTGCCGAAATGTCCTGTGAAAGTCTGCAGGGCTTGTGAAGGCCAAGGAGTTACAACTTGGGGTGGGGGGATGTTTCCCTGGTATTTGAGATGTCAGAAAGCATATGCAAACCATATGCAAATGAGATGCCTGCCAATACCTGCCCTGCGCTGTGTAGTCAGCAGGTTCCACCAAGGTGAGAAGGGCGGCGCCCGTGGCTCTGGCCCAGCTGGCGAGCTTCTGAGGCTGCATGGGGACGAAAATCACCCAAGACGTTCTCTGCCAGCTGCCTCCAGTGGGAGGCAGCGTCCCATCGTCGGGAGGAGGAGGGACCGACTGGAGCGTGGGCCCCACTGGGCAGGATGAAAGCCTAAGTTTCCCACCCTCAGGAATTAAGGGGTGGGCTCCCTTTGTCTGGCCTCGGCAGGCAGGGTTCTCCTTGGCTTTGCCCAGACCCCACTGCTCTGTGCTCTGCCCCACAGGGAGGACTGTGGGTCTTTCAGAGCCAACACCCCAGAGTCGAGGGTCTTGGGTGTCCTTGGGGCCTGAGGCTGCAAGCTCTGATGGATGCCCCGTGCTTCCTGAGATGGTGGCAGCACCAGTGTGGCCTGGTCTCCTCCCAGGGGACTCCTCCCTGCCTCCTCTGCCTCCCAACTGAGCCCGGAAGCTGCTGGGGACCAGGCTTTCCAGGACCCCCATGACTGAAAGGAATCCTCTATTAAATCTCTCTCCTCGGGAGCTCTACTGAGATGCAGGAGGCTGTGGACACTTGCCTTAGTTGACAGGGATGAAGAGCTGCCTGGGTCCAGAAGTGTCCAGGACCGTCTCCTTGGGGCTTCCGTGTGGCTTTGAGCGCATCCCTTCTCTGCCTGTGCCCGGTATCCCAGCAGTGGACCCGACAGTTCATGTAACAGCCCACCCTGCAGAAAGCAGCTGCTCCTGAGCAGCTGGAAGAGTGTGTGTGTGTGTGTGTGGGGGGGGGTGCGTGCGTGCACATGCGTGTGCGTACATGCACACATGAAAGGGGGACCATGGGGAGGTTGGTGAGTGGGGCAGGGCAGGGACCCCCTGACAGGCACTGCTGAGGCAGCATAGGGCTTCTCGGCTCCAGGGCCACCCTGAGCCTCAGGGCCGTGCCAAAACCTCCCCCACAGGAGGCAGGACAAAACCGGCTGGCGAGGTTGCTCCAAGTGTGCATCGTGGAGGCTGGCATGGGGAGGTCCCAGAGCTGTCCTGGCGGCCCCTCCGGCCCCTTTCTGGTCCTCTTTCATCCTCTTTCCCCGCCTTGGCCCTCTCTGCTTTCAGGCAAGCCCAGCTTTCCCTCCAGGCCTTCTTTCTCCGCCTCTCTAGCTGTCTCTGGGACTGTGTCCTCTCTGCTCCCTGCCTGGCCTCTCCCCTGCTTCCTTGTGGTCCCTTTCCTTATCTCCCCCACCTTTCTCTGTGACTCTCTGCCGCAGCACCTCTTCCCCTCCTCCAGTCTCCCCTCTTTCCTCCACGCAGCTCCCTAGTCCCGAACGCTTTGGGGAAACTGAGGAAGGGTCTCAGCCAGCCCACAGCGGGAGGGGCAGGCGGGGAGAGCATCAAAAACAGCCAGCCTTCAGCAGGTGGCACTGTTGGGTGACTTTTGCTTGGGAAATCTTTTAGCATCGAAAAAACACTCTGGAATCTATTGGCATTTGAGGGCTTTTTTTAAAAAATAAAAATAATGACTCTCATTTCCTGGGCATCATTAAACAAGGTGCAGTGTTTGCGTGTGTGATATGTGTGACGGGGATGTATGGCGCGTGTGTCTGCATGTGAGTATGTGGGACTGGAGCCCAGGGTGTGTGTGCACGCGCGTGAGCACTGGCAAGACCTGGGTGCCCAAGCCCATGTGTTGGAACAGTGTCAGTGTGCAGAAGGGACCATGTGCGTGTGGTTTCAGGCGTGTGCGGACAGGAGGCACACGCACGGTGTGTCTGTGCCCCTGCACATGTATGTAGTTGTAGGTGCGTAGGTGCAGAAGTGGGCCTGTGGGTGCCACCGGGTGACTGGTGGAGATTTAGTATGATGGATAAGAGGGGGAACCCCAGAGTCAAGCCCCCAGGTTTAATTCTGGATTCACACCCATGGCCGTGTGATTTTGACCTCGTCAATGACATCTCTGAGTTTCAGATTCCTCACCTGAAAAATGAGATAGCAGCAGTCACTGCCGCTCTGAATGATGGTGGGGTCATCATGTAAAGATCTTGGCGTGGTGCCGGGCATGGGTCTGAAGCCGGTGGGCTCAGAGCCACGGTGCACCTGCTCGAGGGTCAGCATGGTGCTGCCTTCTGCTGTCCAGCTCCTCTGCTGGCTCAGTGGGCCTGCTGGACGCAGTGCACCTTGCTCTGCTGAACAGACCGGGGCTATGACATCCTCCATGGTAGGGACCCACCTGGAACAGGCCCCAGGAGTCATCAACCCCAGCTCCTAATGTAATAGGAGAGGAGAGGGCACCCCGGGGGCCAGTGGTCTGTGCTCTTTGTGTACACGGCTCTTCTTTGTTCCCCCGGTCCGTGTGCGAGGTCCCTGAGCCAGGCCGTGTCCTCCCTTGCCCGGTGCCCAGAGGCTGAGGGCAGAGGGGAGCCTGTCCCTGGGCTCCTGGGAGTCCCAGCCCCACCCTCAACCTCTTTCCTCTTCCTCTTTTCTTCCTGGTGGCCTTCCTCCTTAAAGCTGGCAGTGGAGTGAAGAGACATCATTCTGGTCTCTGCTGAGGTGTAACAACCACCCCAAATGTAGGGGCTCCAAGCAATTTATTATTATGGCACCTGGTTCTTGGGATTGGCTGTGCAACCCAGATGGCAGAACTGGGAGGCAAGGTCAGCCTCGCCCTCCACGTTGCTCTCTCTGTCCCTCTGAGAGTCTCCCAGGAGAGAGAAGTCCAGGGTGGCCAAGAGGAAGAGACAGTGTGAGAGGAGCGACCGTTGTTTTCCAAGTCCCAGGTCCAGAGACCTGCAGAACCATGTTGCCTGCTGCCTCCTGGGTTCTTTGGCCCCAGATCCAGCCACTCTGTCTCCAGCTCCTGCTCCTGCTCCTGCAGGTGGAGGTGGAAGTACTTTGGCCTCTTCCAGCTTTCCAGACTCACAGGTCCTGGTCACCCTGTGGGGGGCTGCACCCCTTCTGAAGAGGCTGGGGGAAACTGAGGCTCGGAGGAAGCGCGTGGTCCCAGAGCTGTGGTATGGCTCTCCTGGCTCCTCTGGGCCCCAGTCACACCATCCCTGCACCTGTCCCAGCCCTGACACTGCTGCTTCTCGGGCTGCTTGCTCCATTGGGCTTATCCCTCCTTGTCCCCTCACTGCCACCGTCTCCTCCAGCAGGCTGCCCCCGCCATAGCCGGCACCAGCTTCCTTCCCGAAACCCGGTCCCACTGGATCTGGCCTTTGTCAGTATGGCCTGCTGTGCTTCTCCTGGCCTCAGCTCTCTGGGTCCCCAGCCCCAGGGGCTCCCTGAGACTCCAGGGCCTCAGGGCCAAGTACTTTGGGAACCAGGCGCTTCCTTTCTCCCATCAGTCTTGGTCATATTTATCATGTCCCTCTCGTTTCATTTCACAAAGTCATTTTTTAACATCTTCCTTTGTTAGAATTCTTAAGTTATGTGGTCTGAGTTTGAATCATTTTCCACTAACTTCCGCTGACTCCCGAAAGTCCTTCCCTCAGTGCTCCCTGCTGTCTCAGGCCTCCCTGCTCTGTCCAGACAGTCAGTCTCCCCCATTTAGCTCAGGTACCGGCTCCTCCAGGCACCCCAGCAGGCGCCCCGGGCCATGCGCCCACGCCGCCTCTCTCCAGGTGGTTGGTGCAGGGAGTTTCCCTCCCCTGCAGGACTCTTTGGCCTCAACCTCAACCTTCAGCCCCTGGGGGATGGAGATGACACCCGGCTGTCGGGTCTCCTGCTGCCCTCCCCAGGCCTGGAACACACCTGCCCTCATTCCTCATCAGCAGGCAGTAGGCACAGGAAGGTCGAGGAGGTGAAGGGTTTCGATCCCGGGCAGAGCAGGCCAGCTTGCTTGGAGTTTGACCCTGAGGTGGAAAGGGCCGTGTGGCTCCTTCTTGCTTCCGTGTGGGCGTCCTGGCTCTTGGGACGGCAGCGTTGTGAACATACCCGCCCTCAAGTTCAGTCGGATGTGAACTTGGTCAGCCATTCTCTTTTTTCTCCCTAGGAGGAGAATGTGGGAACTGCACCTTGGCTGCAGGAGCAGCTGAGATCCCGGCTAGGCGCAAGGAATGACTTTCCCTGTAGTGAGGACTACGGGCGGTTGGAGTAGATTTCACGATAGGTCTTAGGCCTCTGGGACTTTCTCTGCTGTTCCGGAGGACTTAGGGGTGCTGCACCTCCCAGAGGTGGGTGGGATGAGCCCTTCGCCCTTTGCATTCTTGAGCTTTGCAGAGCTGTCATTTGCCAGGGTCCGTGGGGTCTCTGGAGAAGAAGAGCTTGCAGACACCGGGCAAGAGGGTGGGAGAGCCCGGTGGGGAGAAGTCTGCGTGGTGGCGATGGGCCCCGACCTCTGTGGCCTGGCCCATGCTGTCCAGATGAAGGGAGGCTGCAATGCCCAGCCGGCCTCACCAGCTCTGGGAGTCACTTGGGGGCTGCTCTCCCACTCACGTGCATGCCACAGTTATTTTTAGCACTGGGACGCGCAGAACATGCTCAGAGAAACAGAGTGGAAAATCTGACACTCAGAGCCTCCCTGGGAGGAGACCCAGCTCCTCCACCCAGGCGCCACTCACGGATATGATTTGCATCTTGCACGTTTCTTGGCACAGCCAGACTTTGGGTTCCAGCAGGCTCCTTGGGAAGACTCACAGCTTTCGGGACCATGTCTGAGCCACTGACCGTGGCTCTCGATCAGACTTGTCTTGTTTCCACTGACCCTTTGGAAGAGATAGTGCAGGTTTTAGGCCTGCCGCTGAGGGGTGGGGGAACACGTAGGGGCTGCACAGAGAGAGAAGCCTGGGTGGAAATCCGGAGCTGCTAGGGAGGGGCTCTGGGGAGAGAGGACAGCTCCCTGCCCAGGGTGGCCACGGTGGTGGTGTAGTGGGTATTTAATTAAAAATTACTTCATGTTTTTCCTCCTCTGATTACAAAAACAATGCATGCTCTTTGTAGAAAAAAAAATTTAAAACACAGATAAGCAAACAGAAGAAAATTAAAAACACCCATAATCCCAGCACTCAGAGGCAAACCCTGTAAATATTTTGGTATTTTGGTGGCTATGCTACCAACGTTTTTCTTTTCCTTCTTTAAAACATTTTCGTTTATTTTTAATTACACATATAATATAGGAACGCATTCTTGTTAGAAGAATTCAAGCAATACAGACCAAGATGAAGCCTCCTCTCCCCCTCCCCAACTCTGGCTTCCCTTTGCCACAGAGGTAATCATGGTGACAATTTTGATCTATATCATTCCTGATCTTTTGAACGTGTACGGACACATTTATATCTGTTCACACAGAGATACATGGTTTTATTTTTAGTGTGTTTGGATATTTTTTTCCCCCAACACAAATGGTATCACGCTCTATGTATTGTTCTACACTTTGATCTTGTCACCTAACTATTAGTCTCAGGGTTCTCTTGGTACTTGTCATCTAACTGTTAGTCTCGGGGTCCTCTCAGTGTCGCTGATTCATTTGTTGTGACTGCTGGGTGGAGTTGCCTCTCCTGGACCCACTAGAGTTGATTTAGCTTCCCCTCCTGATGGGCTGTTCAAGTGACTTCCCCTGAGTCCTCGGGCTTGCTTTGCTGGGGACAGTGTGCATGGCAGTGCCTCCTCTGGGGTCAAACTGGAAGCCAGAAATTGCTGGGCATTCTCCTTTTACACACATAAAGCAGATGGGAGCAACTCGGGTCAAATGCTGTAAGAATCTGCCTTTTCCACTTTCCCATGCTAATGAGGCACCGTGACAGTATTTCCCAAATGGTGCCCTTAACAAGTGTGCCTAGAGAGAAAGGGCAGGAAGGCTGGTGTACCAGCGAACGCATTTGGGGTAGAGTCAGACGGTCCCGGAAACACTCTTGGGACCTCCCCAGTCCCCGGGTGTCAAGAGATGTCCTGAAGCAAAGAGGCAGGTTTGTCTCCAGTTAGCCTGGCTCTTCCCAGTTGGAGAGCTTGGATCAGGAAGCACAGATTGTAGTGGACAGGACAGCCTCCCGCCCACGTGCCCCTGGCTCAGCCGCTTCAGTGCTGGTCCCACTTCTCTGGCTCCTGCGACATGCTCCCTGAGGGCTTCCTCTTGCTATGGGGATCAGGCCAGGCCGGGAGTGCTGGGGACCGACACTGTCCTGGGGCCAGCAGCCCTCAATGAATGGGCGAAAGGATCCAGCAGGATGCCCCTCCCTCAGCCCGCGGTGGGACGGCTTGTCCCATTGATCTCGGGTTTCCCCAGGGGGATGTGCTCTGATCCCGCCAGGGACGCTGGTGTGGAAATGCACCTGCTATTGGCTGCCGTCTTTCCTGGCCTCACTGCCCCGCTTCCGGGTCCACCTGCATTTGAGTTCTGGGTTTCTGCAGGAGAACCCAACTAAGACCGACTGACTGATGGGCGCTGTTGCATGGCTTCATGCGAACGTTCTGAGCATTTCTCTTAGCTGACCCTGCATGACTGGACAGTAAAGTTTGTTTCTGTTTTTCACTTTTCTTGTTTTGCTATTATGCACATTCTTTTCAGGGATGTTCTTTAGCTTATACTTGTGCACATGGTTGATAATCGTCTTAGGGCCCCTTCCTAGACATAGAGCCACTGGCCCCAAGGCTTTGATGAGTATTTGTGGCCTCTGGAGCTTCCCCTTGTCTTGCTCTACCGCCACCTTGCAGCTCACAAACGATGTGGAGGAACCAGCCACGGTTGTGCCTTGGGAATTTAGAGGTGGCGGCAGGGGAAGCGGACTGGAGAAGTGCCTGACAGGATCTGGGGAGACAGCCAGGAGCCACCTGCAAGTGAACTCGCAGCAAGGAGTCTGGAGTTGGCTGGTGAAGGGGGCTCTTCCAGGTTCTTATTCCAAACCTTTCTCATGCTGCAAGGTCCAGTTGAGACCCCACCTCCTCCAGGGAGCCTGCTTCGACTTCTTCAGCCCTGTGGGCCCCTTCTCCACGCTGTATGGAGCCTTAGTTCTAATTTGGTGCGGTCCATGCCATGTCCTGTGGGGAGTGACTTTGACAATAAGAGTCAATGTTACGTGCAGGACAGATTTGCACATTTGGGGCTTAGTAATGCTCAAGGTGGGAGAGTCAGGAAACCTGGATCCTGATCCTACCCTTTGCTGCTGACCCCTGTGGGGGCCTGGGTACGGCCCTGAGCTGGGCTGGAGCAGGAACCAGCACACAGTGGCCCTCTCGGTCCCCTCTCAGCCTCTGTACCAGGAGCCAGCATTCTGCATGGGACTGCGGAGACCAGCGTGCCTTTCTTCTTCTCCTTCCAGGTGTGGGTTTCCGGAGACAAATACACCCTCCATTGCCAGCCCCTCGATCTGTCTAAACACAATTTGACATGCGTTGCTATTAGCTTAGCACCTTATCAAATAATGCGGCCTGATCGAGATAAAAGGTTTTACAACCCTTGCTGCCTTTGTTTCTGCCTGCATTCACCCGCCGAGACAGCTAATAATTACCACCAAAGACAAAGAGAAATCTATACGCTCGGCGTGGAGGTTCCCGTGTGCATGTTAAGCAGCAGCCCGAGAGGCAGAGCTGGGAGGAGAGGCCCCAAGTGCAGCCTGGGCAGGCTGGGTCGGGCCTTGAACCCACTGGAGATGGTGGCCCACGTGGGCCTGGGGTCTCGGGTCCCCTGGTTGCTGGGTGACTCTGGAGCTTGGTGCTGTCCAAGCCCGGAGGTGGAGAGAGGGGTGAGACGCAGCCCCTGAGCCCTGCCCTGGACCGTCACAGCCTGTCGGGGGGCCAGGGGTGAGTAGAAGGGACAGGCAGGGAGTGCTGGGGTGGAGGGCGTGGCCCACGCAGGGACACTGAGGCTCAGGGCTTCTGTCCTGGCTCTGCTGCCGGGTGGCTCTGCCCTCTGAGGGTTCAGGCTCTGTTTTGGGGGCTCTGTGGTGGGTGCCTGGATACTTTGGCTCTAGTGTGAGTGAACTGGGTGTGCTCTTCTGAGTCTCAGTTTCTCCTTCTGGGCAATGAGGCATGCAGTGGGCCAGCACGGGCATTTCAGGCAGGGGATGACTCTGATGGCGTCTCTTGGGTGTCTGTTCCATGGCCGGGCCTATGTGGGAGCTTGAGAGGGAGGAGATGTAGCTTGACCACCTGAGAGCTCTCCCAGGGAGACGGTTTTCCTCCCAGGCCTGTCAAACAGAATGAGAAGGGACAATGTAGAGTGGGGGATGTTTGGGGGCACAAGCAGTCTTGGGAGTCTCCCTGGAGGAAGCAAACAGTCATGGTGTTGGGCTAGGGACTGCAGCCCCTGAGTGGGGTGTGCAGGAGGAGGGGCAGGGACTGTGCATCGGGAAGTCTCTGATGGAACCATCTGTCTCTAGCGTCTTCAGAGTTCAGGACACAAGGACTCCTCGAGGGGCTTGGGAATGAGGCCCTGGACTCCCTCGCTTTCCAGCCCTGGCCTACTGTGGGGAGAGACAGAGCCGATAGTGGGTTAATAAATGTGTAACAGCTCTGTGGGGAGGGAAGGGGCCTGATCTATAGCATTTACCGGTTTCTATGGTGTAAACCTCCCATCGTGATGGATTCCAAGATGGCAACATGAGGTCACTGGGTGTGAGCTGGGGGGAGATGAGTGTAGCCACTCTTGTGAGGGGGAGAGGGATGTCTCCACCACACCGCAGGCTGGAGTCCACTGTAGACCCACAGAGTCAGGTTAACTGAGCAGCGGATGGCAGGGCTCCACAGGCAAGGGACACAGTAGCATGTCTTCCTCCTCTACCCACTGTGTTTGGGGCAGACATCGCTAACGATTGCACTTCTGCAGACCCGGGATCCTTCTCATCCAAGCACTCTAGACAGCCATGATAGATTGGTTAGTATCAGTACGTAAAATGCCAACTCTTTTCCATTCTGATCCAGACAAATCTCCAGATCCCACAGATGGGGAACCCGAGGCCCAGGTAATGGCAGCGGCTCTCCAGTGGCTGCCTGCTCTCTGCTTCCTTCCTTTCTTCTTTTCTTTCACTTGGCCGAACTCGGACATGGACACCCTCTCTGATTCCTGACCTGGCCCTCTCCTCGTGTTTCTGCCAGCTTTCTGCCCTCCCCTTGGGGCTGGATTATATTGTACACCTTGGAGACACTGCAGGATGGCTTCCAGGTCATCACAATAGAGTGAATGTCACCACGAAGCCACTCACACGAACTGCTTGGTTTCTCGGCGCATAGAAAAGTTATGTTTATCCCCTCCTATCGCCTGTTTCACGTGCAATAGCATTATGTCTAAAAGACAATGCATATTCCTTAATTAAAAGATACTTTATCGCTAAAAGATGTCAACAGTCATCCTTGCCTTTGGGGATGGCACCAACAGACTTGTTCCGCACAAATTGCCACAAGTCTTGAATTTGTTAAAAAAAAAAAAAGAGGCAGTGTCTTCGAACTGCACTAATGTCAAGGACAGCAGAACAAGGCACCCTGCCTTTGCTCTCATGCTGTCCCCCAACAGCGGGTCCCTTGGAGGCAAGGCCAGGGCTTCTTTTTGTCAAGTAGCCTCTGTCACTGCAGTTGAGGTACCCAGCCTTGCCCTTCTGCTCCCCTTCTCTGCCTCGCTCCGGAGCTATGGTCTCCCAGGGCCGGCAAGCCGGGCCTGTGTGTGGAGCAGAAGGGCTTTTAGTTCCAGGCCACCAACATGGACTCTGGCGGATGCAGGTAGAACAGTTTGTTGAAAGAGTGTCAGGTACTCACTCCATCAAGGAGGCGGGTGGCTCTGATGGCACCAGGATCACAGCCGTGATCATGCCACAGGGGCTGTCCCAGAGGACGCTGCCAGCCCTCGAGGTCATGGTGGCCTTTGGAAACAGGTTGTTGGTGTAGTTGCTGCAGCTGTGAACAGAGTGGAACCTCCACCGCCCTGCTTTGACGGGTGGCCTTACCCGGATTCCAAATTCCAGGCAGCTGCCTCTGACCACCCCGTCCAGGTCACCTGGGACACTCAGGCCCACTGTGGGTCCCTGGGCGAGTGTGGAAGTCACATCTTGTCCTCGCCCCACGGTGGGGCGGGGCAGGGCCCAGCTGGTCACTCAGCAGTCTCCTACTTGGTCACGATTGTTCATGGGGTGCACAGGCCAGGGCACCCCTCAGTGGAGAGGAGCGGGTTGAGGAGAGAAGGGGAGCTGCTGACCCATCTGTCACAGCCTCCGAGGTTCCCCCAAGTATGTGAGGGGCTCAGGGAGGGGACTTGGTGGGAGTGTCCTTGAGGGAGCGAGAATGAGCCCCAAAGCTCTGCTGCCCCTCACCAAGGCCCCCCACCTCCCCACCTGGCCACTTTCCTAGAGTCCACCCCATTGTCCTTGAATGTGGGCTTATCTGCAGACAGGAGTTGGGGCTGGACTGTCCCAGTGCCTGGCTCACAGGCACACAGATGGCTCTGGGAGGGTCTTAAAGATCCCCCGCCCCGGCCTCTTCTCTAACCATGCAGAGAAGGCGGCAGACCCCCCTTTCCCAGCACCCCTGGCCCCCAAGGACTCCTGGAAGCGATTTGGTGTGGTCATGACTCAGCTCTTTGCAAAGATGACTGGTCATCCCAATGCCCTGTGGCCAGCAGCTCTGCCAGGAATAAGCGGGTCTTGCTCTGGGGTCGTGCAACTCCTGGCTGACCAGGGGAGATTTGAGGACACGGCTCATCGTGTGGGGAAGCCTGGGTACCAGCAGCAAGAGGGTCCACCCTGGGCTGAGGCAGAGCCAGGCAGGAGGCAGGAGGCTACACTTCATGTCCCCGTGGGGGCAGCTCCCTGGTGGCTGGAGTCAGGAGATGGGGTAGATACGGGTCATCTGCCTTTGCTTCCCCCACTGCATGGAGCCCCTGTACGCTGAGTGGGGCCACCTGCCACCCCATCAAGAGCTCATAATGGAGGGGACCCTGCAGACAGGACAGGCCTGGACAGCAGGTGGCAGGGGGTGACAGGCAGCGTCCTGATTGTCAGGCAGTACACGCTTCTCTGGGCCAAGTGTGAGCTCTGAGGCATTGGCTCAGAAAAGTGGGCTGTGCCGTGTCACTGTCACAGCGCTGCCCTTCCTCACTGCTGACACAGCTCCACCTTGGACCCTCCTTTGTCCTTTATCTGGCCTGAGAACGTGTCCGCATCCCAATTGGCTGCCACGCTGCAGGAACTGTGTCTCTAGGTGAAGGATGTCACCTCCTCCCAGCCAGCACCAAAGAGGCCTGCGCTGCCTTCTCTGTGAGGACAAGGTGAAGACACACTCCTGCCTGTGGGCAGAGAACAGGCATTCATTAAGTGCCGGCTGTGTACTTTGTGTACAGTGCCTGCACCTTTCATACCCACTCTTCTCTCATCCTCACAATATTGATTTGATATGGTTTCACATTCCTGTTTTAAAGACCAGAGAAGGACTTGCCTCTGGGTATGCTGCCAGGTAGGGGCAGGGCTGGGGACTCCATCTGGGTCATTCTGTGTCCATGAACCCTTTCTGAGGGACAGGGTGATCAGAACTGAAGGGCAAAACAGATCACCTCAAAATACATTTCCTGGGGTGTGCCACGGAGACCCTTTGTGAGGAGGCTGGAGTGTGGGAGTGGGGGGAGAGGGGACGGGGTGGAGCGTGGGAGAGATGCACACCCCCCATTTCCCAGTGTGAGCTCTCTGATGCCAGGGAAGAGCTCCCCTCCTCCAGGGGCTGGCAACCCTGCTTGGACCTCTTGAATCCTCCCCTGCAGATCTGGGAGTGATTTTCGGAGCTGACATTTGCATCCCTCACTTTACAGAAAGGAAAACTAAGGCTTGGGTGGAGAACTGCCTCAGATGCCTTAGAAAGAGTCACCAAGCCCAGACAGCTGCCCTTTGCAAGTCTGAAGACCCCAACATGGCTGGGGAGGGCTCACTGGCCAGGCAGAAGTCACTGCCGCAATCCTACAGGTAGGCTGGTATTTACATGGCAAACCCTTTGAAGTCTGTGCACATGCTTTTATCTTGTCGGGCCAGTAGAAAACCCTGCCTGGCGTTCTGCTCTGAGTTGGCTCTTGGAAAGGCAACACGAAGTGATCTGAAGTCCCTGAGCCAGCAAATGCAGAGTGGCAAGTCTCAGATGTCTGGACTCCTGGTCCAGGGCACCTTCTGTAGCCTCTCTCTTGAGCAAGCAGCAAACACAGGCTGCAAGGCCTCCGTAGCTTTGGAGAGAGCTTGGACATGGAGCCAGAGAATTCCAGAACCCAAAAATCTACTCTTCTCCAAGACTGAGGTCTGGCACAGCCTCTGCACACAACTCAAATCCTGCTCTGGCCTCTGTGTGCACACTTCGGGTGATGGGGAGCTCACACTCCAGCAGGCGGCCCCGCTCCTGTAGCAGCTTCATAAGAGAGCAAGTCCTCCCTTTCTTCCTCCCTCTTTGTCTCTGGTGGCACTGGAAGGCTGGCTGAGCTCCTGGCCGACGCTTGGGCAGTCATGGCTGGTTCTCTGGGGGACCTTTCTTCCCTCTTGTACACCCCAGCCTAACTGCAAGTGAGGCAGACTGAGTTTGAATCTTGACTCTGCCTTTCTTCTTGTGACCTTGGGCATGGCACTTCACTTTTTTGAGCCTTAATTTCTTCATTTGCCAGTGATGGTGTTCTTAATGGTGAGTGATTATGGTGATGAGCAAGTGAAATTATGATCAAGTGAAAAAAGGGGTGGACAGTGCTTAGCCCGGTGGCTGGTGCAGTGCACAACTCAGACCATGCTAGATAGCACTCTTACGACCTCCTAATTTGTAAGCTGGAGCCTGCTTTGCAGAGTTGGCTTGAGGATGAAGGGTGATGGTCTGCAGAAGGGCTGAGCACAGAGTATTAGGGCTGGCCTAATAGTGATGGATGCATTGTGTCACCCACATGACCTCTGCGGGAGGATCCTGCCTGTGGAGTGTGTGAGACATGAGCTGCTGGGTACCACTCTCCTGCTGCTTGCTGGGACTTGCACAGGTGCCTTTATTTTTATTTTTTCTGATCTCAGTGAAGGATATCAATTAAGATATTCCCACCTGCATGAAACACAAGAACCAAGTCAAATGGCTCAATGAATAGGAGGTTTCTTTGTGTACGCGACAAGAATAGTAGAGGTTAGGAAGGAGTTCGGGTCTCAAAGTCAGACTACCTGAGGTCGGACAGTTGCTAACTGGATGGCCTGGGGCCAGTTACTTCAACCCACCTGGACCTCAGTTTTCATATCTGCAAATGGGACTGCCGATACACTGTCCTTACTGGGCTCTTGTGAGGATGAGGTGCTGCTTAGCGTATGGTAAATGCCACATTAGTAGGGCATGTTTTTTACTCCAGAGCTTTGACGGTTCTTGGGCTCATTAGTTTCAGGGCTCAGTGACGTAAGCAAAGCATCGGATATTTTCCATTGTCTGCTCTGCCACTGTCCACATGTGGACTGTATCCCCAGGCTTGTACGCCCATGATACTTGGTGGCTGCTGCTGCACCAAGCATCACTTCTTATATGACACTGTCTAAAGCCAGAAGAGAGAATTTCTCTTTTTTTGGAGACAGGACATTTTCTTTTTTTTTTTTTCTTTTCGTGGTGATATCAACTGAACTCAGGCCCTCATGCATGCTAAGCACGCTCTGTACCACTGAGGGATGATTTGCTTAAATGACTTTTCTTGTAATGTCATTGACTGGAAATGGGTCAGATATTTTAGCTATCTAGGAGGGAGGCGAGTGGAACTGAGGCGATTGGCCGAGCCCAGCCCAGCATCATCCTCCTGAACCACTCGTGCTTGGACCAGCTTGGGGCCCGTAGTGAGAAGGAAGTGAGGTGGAACCAGGGATCAACCAGTCCGGCTTGAGGTAACTGGTGTGAGGTTCCAGCCACGTGGCGGAGGATCTCCCATCGTGTCAGGGTGGACTTTGCAGGCCTGATACAGTTTTTTGGCTGGTCCTGCAGCTCCCTGAGATGGTGCTGGCTGCCGCCCAGGTGTCTAGGTGGCCCAGATGGAGCCTGGAGGTGAGCCATCCAAGGGCTGGGCTCAGTCCTTGCTCACAGTCACACAGTCCTTGCTCAGTCCTTGCTTCCTTTTATTGGCTAGAAACTTCCACATATTCATCTTCCCTTTTCCTCCTCCCCCTGTTCTAAGAGGCAGGTTCTATTTTTATCTCTCTTTGCACATGGGGAAGCTGAGACACAGAGAGGGAAAGTACTGTAATGTGCATCAGCAGATGTGATCAGTGCCTTGACCTCTGTCCTTTGGCCCTTCTCAGAGGTCATCTGTGGCACTGGGGACGTTGGTGTCTGTGTTTGTGGCTTCCAGAATCAAGCTGGAAGGGTGGCCCAGGAGTGCCAGAAAATTAGTGCTCACAGTGCCAAGTCTCCAGAAGCAAGGGGTGGGTGTTGGTGGGTACCTCTCCCTGCGGCTTTGCTGGCCCCTGAGAGGCAGTACCTAGCTGTGCCCTGGTCTCGACGTATGCACAGCAGGAACCCGCTCACACGGGCACACTGTGTGGCTTTCTCTCTTCCTTGTGCTCACTTTCCCCAGACCTCATCTGGACTGCCTGATACTGTCTCCCCCAAATGCTGGGCTCAGAGGCTGCTTTCCGCATAATTTAAACTAAGTCCCTCGTTCAAGGTCATAGGACTGAAGGATGACGCTGAGACTCACAGCAGGTGGGCCAGCCCTGGGCTGGAGCTCTTGATCTCTGTCCCTGGAAGAATCAAGAGAGAAAATCAGGACCCCCAACCTCCAACCCGACCCTACCCGTCCTCAGCCTGACCAGTGCCCAGGGTGGCGGCCACCCGCCTGTTCAGTCCCCAAGCCCTTCGTTCCTGTGGGTGACAGCCTGCTGGGTTCTGACACCAGTAGCAGTGGCTCATAAACTGCCTGATGGGCTGGGACCAGTGACCCGTGAACGGAGTGCAGGAGCAATTCGGCCTTCCCCAGCCGGCTTCAAAGGAGCGATTATGGGCCATCCAGGAAATAATACATTTCGTGGAAAAGACCGTAATTATGGAGTATTGAGTAAATAATATGTGCTTTTTAAAAGTCTGCAATTATGTATTTATCCTATCTGTAATTAGGGAATTTTTAAAGGGTGCATTATAGGTAATTTAAAAATAAAATAATGATACCACTCAAAACAAACAGCCCCAAACAAAGACAATTTAGGCCACCCCAAACTGAGCTCAGGGATGATTTCAGTGGGGAGCTGTGTCCTGGGCTTTGGGAAACCACACGGCCCATGTGTGACCTGGATGGCGAGGTCGGCTTGACCTAACCCTGACCTGACATCTAGAAGTGCACCAAAGCTAAAACTCTTTCCCTTGCTGGCCTTTTCCTTGGCAGTCTCGATCTTCAGAGTTTTCTTTCTCTCATGACATAACCAGCAAAAGACTACTGCATGTCGGCAGCTTTCCTCATCTTGATTCTTCTAGAAACTTCTGACGTGGTAGCCACTAGTCACGTGTGGCTCTTTGAATTTAATGAATGGAAACTTACAAAATTTGGACATTCAGTTTCACGAGCCACATTTCAGGCACTCTGTAATCACATGCTGCTGGAGGTGTTGTGTTGGACTATACAGATATAGGATGGTTCATTATTCCAGAATCTTCTGTTGAAAGCATTGCTTTAGAATCTACTGCTTAGGCATGTAGTAGATGGCTCACGTGGTGTACACCTGGTTTTGAGCAATTGCCCCGAATGGAAGTTTGTTCCGCTTTCCAGAAGTTTCTTCCTCATTGGTTTGCTTAGTGAACTTCCCCTCTGCCCATGACGCCAATGTTACTGTGCCTTCTCTTTCTTTTGTACTTGTTATTTTTACCTCCCCTTCCCCTAACAAGCTGGGGAACTGTCTTATCTTAATGATACCCCCATCCTAGACCAGGATCTAGAATAGTTTGGATGTTGAATGACTCCCAAATATTTGTGCTTTAAAGGTTTGGTCTCCAGGGTGGGGCTACTGGGAAAAGGTGGCACCTTTCAGCGGTGGGGCCTAGAGGGAGGTCATTGGATCACTGGGTTGTGGCTTCAAAGGGGATTATGGGACCTCTGCCTTTTCTTCTTCCTCTTTTGATTCCTAGCTGATGTGAACCGTTTTGCTTTGCTACAACTGTATTTTAAATTACGAGGTGCTATCTACATGGGAGATGTTCACTCTTTTGAAAGAGAGTCATCCCAAACAAACTAGCAAGGTCTTTGAGAGCAAGAACTGGGCTTCTTTTGATGCTGCCCTCAAGGCGTGCCCATGCCTGGGGACAGCATGGCAGAACACAGGCTTTCCATTCAATGGAATCACACTCTTGGTGAATTTGGTGGCTTCTCTTTCCACATTTGTGAGATGGAACAATAGTAGTTTCTGTGTGGAAGAACTGTGGCTGCTATGATTCAGCTGAGCAGCTGAGGGGACAGTCCTTTGCTCAGTGCCTGGTACATGGTAGGTACTCAAAATATGGTAGACATAGCAGTATGGTGATGCCCTGTGGTGCATATCAGTGTGGCCATGATGGGGATGGGCTGTAGGGACACTTGAAGTACGTGGCACCTCCCCTCTAGCTGGCAGGGTGGGCAAGGTGGGGGCCTAGTTTACAGTGAAACTGGGAGCTTGTACCTCCTGACTGTGTTTCCTCTGTGGATAGGTGGGAGGTCAATCTTACGTGAGCAGCAGTGTGATGGTCGGAAGGGACTTGTCAGATCCCATCAGAATTCTGAGATTTGTTGTCACTGCTGAGGGTCTGGGAAAGCAGCACGTGCCATCCATCAACATAGCTGTCCCCCATTTCCATGTACTAAAGTGTGTTAAGGATCTCATTGTCTCCACTGTCACTTGAGTGTGCTTATACAAGGATGCCAGAGGCCCTAGGAGCCCTGAAAAGCTGCTGTTAGCACTGGGAGAGGAAGGAGGATGGGGTCCCCAAAGCCTGGGTATTTTCTTGCTGTGTTTGGTTGCCCTTGGCAAAACAGAGTGTGGCCCAGACAGGATGAACTCAGGTGGACCCTGTATTAGTCAGCTTTCCGGTCGCTGGGATAGAATACCTGACACCTGTAGCTAAAGGAGGAGAGGTTTATTTTAGTGCATGGTATCAGAGGGTTTAGTCCATGGTTGCCTGGCTCTAAGTCAGGAACATTATGGCAGAAGGGCATGGCAGAGCAAAACTGCTCACTTCATGCCAGAAAGCAGAGCACAAGGGAAGAGCACCATCAACATTGGTATTTTTCCCTCCCATGCTGATGAGTACACACCGGCCACATCTGTGTGACCAAGTCCTCCCACCCGAGCCCAGTATTCAAGGCCTCCTGATATGCAATGTCTAGTCCCTTGCCTGAGTCTGACCTGTTCCCTCCAGCCTCTGCCCCAAAGTTGCTGCTTTGGTAGGCCTGGGAGCCAGACAGAAATAACCTCCCATCTCTCTTCCTATTTAGGAGGCTCTTCTCCATGTTTTCCCCCTAGGACTTGTGTCACCTCCTCCAGCAGGGTCCTGACCCGCTCATCTTCCTCTGAGTTCCTCCCCATGACTGGACATAGAGCACCATATTGTTAGCTGTGGGTTATTTCTATATCTGTTCCTTTCTTCCAGGGAAGCAGTATAGTAGAGTAGTTTAGAATATGACCTTAAAGTCATTGTCTGAGTTCAAATCCCTTACTGGCTCTCTGTCCTTAGGCCAGGCTCTGTGCCTTTCTGAGCCATCCTCATCCATAAGCAGGAGTCATTGTACTCAGCTTGTGGGTGCTGACTGAATGAGCAGATGCAGGTAAATCAGGCAATACAATTCTTGGCACAAAGTAAATTGCTGGTGCATTAGCTGTTAATATTGATGCCTGATTTCTATCATGATGTGCTAGTCAGCTTTCCATCTCTGTCACCTAAACACCTGACATCAACAATGTAGAAGAGGAAAGGTTTATTTCGACTATGGTTTTAGAGATCAGTCCATGGTTGGCTGGCTCCATTGCTTTTAGGCTTGTGGTGAGGCAGAAACATCAAGGCAGAAGGGTGTGGTGGAATAAATCTACTTACTGCATGGTGGTCAGGAAGTAGGCAGAGTGAGAAAGCCAGAGGAAAAAGGTGCCAGGGACATGATAGCATGCTCCCGGTGACCTACTTCCTCCAACGGGGCCTACCTCCTAACAGTACCTTCACTATGAAGTCACCAGTGGGTTAATTGATCAGTGAAGTCAGTGCTCTTATGATCCAATCACCTTTTTGGGCCGCACCATGAAATGCTGCTACACTAGGTCTCAATAAGAGTGTTTGGGGGATGCTTTATATTTAAAGCACAACACACAGAAAGGAGCAGTCTGACCATCATCCCACCCATCCCTATAAGAAACAGGCTGCCTGGTGGGAGTGATGGGAGGGTGGTTGAGAGTTTATTTTGGGAATATAGGAAAGGGTGGATCTTTCCATTGTATTCCTTCCAAGCTTTCCTCCTCCCCTTTCAGACTACCCGCCTACCTCACTGCCTCTCCCCCAAAGGGATTCCCAGACTCCCAGAACTCTGATCAACATAAACCCTGGGCCCTTTAGGCAGGTGTCAGCCACAGGAGTAGTGGGCTTACAAGGTAAGGACGTATAAGATGTGACAGGCCTGGAATTAGCAATGCAATTCCTCTGTCATTTTTATCATTGGCCCCTG
The DNA here is from genome assembly GCA_004026905.1 of Hystrix cristata. Classification (NCBI taxonomy): domain Eukaryota; kingdom Metazoa; phylum Chordata; class Mammalia; order Rodentia; family Hystricidae; genus Hystrix; species Hystrix cristata. The sequence continues at coordinate 63,792 of PVJO010001805.1, read as the reverse complement.
CAGGGAGGAGCTGATTAAATGGATATTCAACTCTTTGCATTAATGTGCATCCAGCTTCAATTTGCATTTCATTAGCCGCACAAAAAGCATAATTTTATTATTTGCCGTTGGAAAGCAGATCTCTGCTAACAAGCAGCTACATGCTGTTACTGAAATACGGTGTGACTGCTTGCTCCGCTATTTGGCTTGCTCCACCATCCTCTTCCCCTCTGCAGACTTCTGGCTGTCCGTGGAGAGATGGGACGCAGAGTCATAGCCTGGCCCATGAGAGGGCTCCCTTTGTCTGACGTACTGAGGAAGGCAGGGCTGACTGCTACTACCTTCTGGGAGAGTCACTGTCATCATCAATAACAAGAGTGTTACCATGATTTCCACCATCATAGCCCACCTCCTTCCATCACAGTAACACTACCATCACCATGATCCTCGCCTTTGCCACCACCTCCATCACTACACCCAACTCCCGTTGCCACCACCACCGTTTCCTCCATCATCACCTCCACGAATTCTGTCATGTTAGTACTGCCATGGCCACAGCCATTATCATTGTCACGACCACTATCACTTCCATCACCACCATCCTCATCACCTCTGCAATCTTTCTACTTCCACCACCACCACCTTCACCTTCTCAATTATCATCACTCTATTGACACTACCACAGCTAAAGCCATTATTATCACCATCACAGTGTCACCTCCATCACTACCAAACCATCACCGCCATTATCCTAGTCATCTCCACACTATCATGACCATTGTTACTACCAGTTCCATCACCGCCACATAGTAATCACCACCATCATCACCCCCACTATGCTGATCCATCGCTACTTCCACCACAACTTCTGTTACCACCAGTGCCATCCCCTCTCTGCCACTACCAACTCTGCTAAACGAATGCCAACGCCATTTCCATCACCATCGCCTCACTGCTCTCACACCACCACCTTCCCAGTACTAATGATCCACAACCGGCATCATTACCATCCCTGTCTCTGTCCACACCATCAAAGTTCTCAGCAATCATCACTCCTTCTGCCCCTCATATCCCCTTCTCCACCACCGACATCATCGTCCTCATGGTATCCTCTTTGGTTGACCATCACTCCATCAACACTGTAGATTGTCTATTTGGTTTTTAAATCTGAAAGCACCAGCCTGGAAGCTTCCCTAGCTGCCAGAGTCCATGGATTTGAGGACCGCGTGTGAGGTTGATGGAGGAAGCAGAGTGGATGGAGGGAGCCTTTGAGGAGGGCAGGGCCTGGTCACCAATGCCAGGGTATCTTGAGGGCTGAGCGGAGGGCCAGGGGTCATGGAGGGCTGCAGCGAAGGCTTGACTTGGAAAGCAGGTAGGATTGAGCGCTTATTCATTGTGAGCCCTGGCGTGGGTTACTTTTCTGAGCCTTAGTGTCTCATCTGTCAAGGGGAACTCATACAACCTTCTCACTGGATTGAATACTACTGATACTACCGTTATCAGTGGACTAATTGTACCCACTTTACTCAATTGAATGTAAGTTAAATAATGACATGTGTGTTGAGGATGTGTGTAGTGGACACATCAGTTCTCTGCCTGGATCTCCTTGGACATCCTTTACGAGTCCTGTGCGTCCACCCAGCATCTGCCTCTGTCCTCACAGCCTGGAGACAGGTTCTTCCAAGGACCACCTGCAGGTCCTGGCAGCAGCTGCTCTCAGAGATCAGAGATGCTGTGAGCCCGAAGTGCGCCAGTAAGGACAGGAGGCAAAGGCAGGGGAGCCCAGGTCCTTTCCTTGGGGGCAGGGCAGACTTAGTGGTATGGATCCCACTCTAGGGCTGCCTGCAGGATTGGCGTGTGGCTGGATGTCACCCAAATCCTATCATCATGCTAGCTGGCTTCCCCCACTTGCTTACTAGGCTCTCCAGGATGACCTCATACACATCACTTCCAGTGAATCTTCATGTCGGGGTCTGCATGTGACTTGGCACATAACGGGGTTTCAGTGTGAGATGGTCCCTTCCTCTTTGTGTCATATTTGTTACCTGCGTTGGCTGCTAGAGGGCCTCACATGTACTGTTCACTGGAGATATAAGCCAAGCCTGGCAGTTTCTCAGAGTGGGAATCATTGCCCTGTTTTGTGGGTGTAAAAGCTAGACCCATGTGCAAGATCATGGCGTTGGTAATTGGAAAGCTTAGGCTGTGAACTGTATGTCCCAAGCTGAAGTCCAGCCCTCTTCTGGCTGTACCATCCTGCAGAGTCCTCAGAGATCAGGCCAGCATCTCAGCACAGGCTCAGACTCTGAAGTTCTCTTTGCCTTACTTGGAGCATTCTCTTCCCTCTCCATCACCTGGAGCACCTTCTTCCCACTCCACCTGGAGCACCAGGAGAGTCACCAACCACAGCGGGATCACCATGGAAGAAGGGACAATCTAACTGATTTAAAAGGAAGACCAAGCAACAAAAGAAACCCTACTCTCCTGGCCACAAGCTGTATGGCTTTGGCACACTGCTTACTCTCTCCAAGCCCTGGTTTCTTCATTTTGTCCTCACAGCTACTTGGTGAGGTAAGGGCTGTTATCACCCCAATTTGCAGATGTCCGAACCTGGTAACAGCTGCTGTGGGAATAGGGAGAGAGAGAGCAGCCCAGAGAACACGGTTCTCACCTCTTCTTGCCAACTCAAGAATCTTCAAGCTACATTTCTGACAAGGTACATTTGGCTGTGGCTGGATTATTTCTCCATTCCAAGGACCTGGCAGGGAGGACATGGCAAAGAGGTCCCTTCTAGCTCAGGTGGCTGATCTTATATCACAGATCCTGCCGGTCTTCCTATTATTTCTGCTTCCTGGGTCTGGTTGAGTTCTTGGGATCTGGCAGAGTGATCACGCCCTTCACGGATTTGAAGATGGCTTCCTGTGCCTCAAGTCTGCTGTTCCCCAGTCTAGTCCAACAGAAGTGCAAAGTATGGCCCCTTGCCCGCCCATCACCCAGGTTGTTCTCTGGGCCTATACCCACAAACCCTTGGTTATGGTTTAGATAAAACAATGTCTCTCCAAAGGTTCACGTGTTTAGAGGTGGGGCTCACAAGGATGACTGGATCATGGGGTGCGCTACTCATCAGATCAATCCGTTGATGGGTTCCCAGCTGAGTGTGCTGTTAAGAGGTTGGGGCCTGTTTGGAGGGGGTGGGTCAGTGGAGGTGACCCAGAAGGGTGTCTTCTTGTCCCTGGCCCCTTCTTCTCTCTCTGCTTCCTGGTTGCCATGGGGTGAGCAGCTGTTCTCAACCATTCTCTTCCATCATGCTCTTTTTGCCTTGGAGACAGCTGACCATGCACTGAACTCTCTGAAATCGTGAGCCCAAATACACTTTTCCTTTACACTGTGTATGCTGAGTATTTGGTCCCAGAAACAAAAAGCTAACACTATCTGTCAAGAAACACTCTGTAGCATATGGGAACTCTTTTTTACCTGCCTGACCCTTCATGAGATATACTCATCTTAGCGGCCTCTTCTTAGTCCTCTTTAATCTCCCTCTGCCCAGCCCAGGGTCTGACCCAGAGGGAATCCTCAAGAGCAACACAGGTGGTCTTTGGGGTAAGGAAGACTTGAATTCAGAGCCAAACTCCCTGTTATCTGCAGGCTCTTAGGCTTCTTTGCTCCTTTGAGCCTCAGTTGCCTCATCTGTGAAATGGTTTTCACAGAATCTCTTCCACTCCCCAGGGCTGTCATGAGAATCAAACAACATCACAAATAGGGAAGGTTAGCTCCTGCAGCAGCCTGTACTGAGCAGTAGCACCTGGAACTGAGGTATCCAGCACCTGCTCCCTCCTGGATGTGGGTGGCTAGATCTGGGGACCTGGGCCCGGGCTTTTGGGGAGGGTTTTGAGCATTCTGGAATGTTCCGAGCCTCCTGCCACCTCATCCTGCCTGTGCCTGGTGCTTGCACATGGTTGCCTTGGTTGCCTCTGCTGGGTGACAAGGTCCTCAGACAGCAGAGTGCAGGCAAAGTGGAGCAGGCCTGAGCCGGCACCAGTTGGAGTGCTGTGTTGGGCTGGATACCCATGTCCAGACTTCACGGGGAGAAAGCCCAGCAGCCAGCCAAGCCCACTGTGGAGATCCTGAATTGTCACCCTGTGGAGGGAGCTGCCTGATTCTACAAAGGCAGTATTTCTGGTTTTTGAAGGAACTGAATAATTTAAAATGCACAAGACAAAAAAGTGAGATTTAGGTGATCTGATAGGCTTCCCAGACTGGGTAACCTTTGTACACATCCATGCCCAAGGCTGTATGGGTGAGATTCAGAATTTATTATCCAGCTGAAGCACTAATTACCGGCTTTTGTCTTGTAGTTCTCTTTTCAAATTTATTTTGTCTCCCCACCCCAACTGGGTCTTAGTCACCCCAGTTCCTGAAAGGAAGTTGCTGCTTGGGCACAGGTGAAGGGAGACACCTGAGTCTGGCTTTCTCTCCGGGTACTTTGGGGTGGCAGGATGGCAGGAGGACTCTAATGTATACATATTCATAGATTTTCTGTTTCCATCTTGTCAAAGTTATATATGCTTAAAGTTTAAAGCGGAGAAGAGTTCCATGAGATATACTTTTTCTTTCCTGCCTAACTTTTTGTTTTCCCTAGAGCCAATAACTATCTTGCACTTTTGCACTTGCCTTGCCTTTTTTTTTCCTCTTCTGAGATAGGGTCTCAGTGTGTAGTCCAGGCTGGCCTCAGCACTTGTGGTTCTCCTGCTTCAGCCTCCTGAGTGCGAGAATTAAAGGTGTGTGCTACCACACTTAGCTTCTTTGCTTGCATATTTATGTACTGATCACTTCAAGGTCTGCTGCTTGCTATGTCTCTTCCTCTATCCGCTTTTTTTTGGTCCTGAAGAGTCTCCTAGAGCCTCTTTTGAGTTCAGTTTGCAACTTTGTTTTGGTGGGGTACATCCTGCAATAGCTTTTTAGAAAGAATGCTGGGGAAGCCTGTCTGAAGACCACACTTGATTATGTGGTTGGATATAGAATTCAGGGTTGATTTTGTTTTCCTCTTAAAAATGTGAAGAACTTCACCATTACCTTTTGATTTTCAGTGATATAAAGAAGTCAATGCCATCCTGCTTCCTCATTCTTTGTATATTACTTTTTTTTTAATTGGGAAGTTTGTGTCTTTTGTTGTTGCCAGAAATCTGAATGTTAGCCTTAATGTGCTGTGGTGAAGACCTATTTTTATGCATTGTGTGGAACACACAATGGAACTTTTAGTCTAGAAATTCATGCTTTCCAGTTTTGGGAAAATTTCCTAAATTATTTCTTGGATGATTTCCTTTCCTCTATTTCTTTGGTTCTATCCTTCTGAGAACTTCTATAATTCATATATTAGACTTCTTGGATTGATTTTCTAACTTTATCTTTTGAAAATCCTTTTCCATTTGTATTTTTGTTCTCTCTTTTTTTAGTTCAGCTTTATCTTCCAAAATTTTATTGAGTTTTACTACTTTCTTCTCCTCTCATTTTATTTCCAGATCATTTTCTGCACAACCACATTTCACTGAAACACAGACTGATCAGACTGAAGTCTTTCATTGTTTTCCACTGCCTGCAGAAGGAGTGCTTTGTTTTTAGAATGATGTGTGGGCCTCAGTCTATGTCTCTAGGCTCATCTCATTAGCCCTTTTCATGTGACCAAGGCTGCAGCTGCTCCAGCCTATTCACCACATCAGACACACAAACACACATGCGTATTTGCTCAGATGGATCCTCTCTCTATAGTCCACTCGGTCTGGCTTCTTTCTCAGTTGATTATGGCTCTGCTTCCTCATTGAATTGCAAAGTTCCCAAGGACAGCAGCCACCTGTACTTTCAGTACCTGCAAAGGCTCTGGCCCATAGCAAGTAGGTGTTTAATCAGCACTGATCATGTTGAAGAGCACATTGTATGTGTTAAGTGCACTCATGTGCAAACCTCTGGACTAGTCTGGCAGGTCTGGGCATGGGTCCAACGTGATTCTCGTATTCAAATGATAACGTAATTTGGGGAGGAGGGTTCACCAGGTGTGTTCATGAGCACACACACACACGCACACACCCCACATCCATACTCAACTGACTGATCAGCATAGTAAGAGAGAGATGTAGCATGCAAAGAGAATTAAAAATAAAACTTCCAGGCAGGCGCATTGGTGCACACTTGTAATCCCAGCTACTCAGGAAGTGAGGCAGGAGGTACTGCAAGTTCAAGGTCAGTCTGGGCCACATAGTGAGACATTGTCTCAAAATAAAATAATAGTAATGGTAATAATAATGATGATGATGATAAAAGCCAGGGAATGTTGCTCAGTGATAGAGCACTTGCTTAGCATGTGTTCTAGCCCCACAAACAAAACAAAGGAAAACCAAAAACCAACAAAAGCCCCTCCATTCAACCTGGTGAAACCACACACCAGTGCCTTTGTCTGGGGTGTGGTGAGTTCTTCTCCCTTTGGTCCTGTCTCCAGGGTACTGTGCCCTTCTCTTGAGGATCAGGGAAGACTTTCTCATTTTCTCCAACACTGAGCAGAAGTTTCCAAAACGCTCCTGTCTGTGAAGAGGGGCAAATGGGGAAGGGTTGAGTTCTTAAACGCGGGCCAATCTTGAGCCCCAGCAGGGGTCTGTGCTCAGTGTGAAGGGGGCCTGACCTAGTAGTAGCTGTGCCCTGTGCGCCAGGCCCTGTGTGCAGGTCTGCAGGTCTGTGAGCTTAACTGTACCTCTTAACAGATCTGCGGGGTGGGCATTGCTGGCTTTTAAAGTTCAGAGAGCTGGAGAGCAAAATCAAGGAAGGTCACATAGTCCCCAAAGGTAGAGTAAGCCAGAATTGTATCTAAGATCTGGGTCCAGGTCTGGTGATTCTGTTTTTCCACACAGTATGGAAGAGCAACCAGGAAGAAAGGGATATTAATGTTCTCATATGGAGCCCCAATCTGAGGGCTCCTGGGAAGAAGCAGCTCAGGGGAACGAGGCAGAAAGGTGGGCTTCAGGGACCCCAGGGCTTTCATCCCTGGATCTAGCCCACATAGAGATGCGACCTAGGAAATGACAGTGTCTTTTCACAGACAGCTTCTGTGCCCTGCTAGTGAGGAGCCGGATGTGGCCTCTGTTTGTGGCCAACTCCTCAGGCAGGTGGTGAGGCAGTGTGAAGATTCACTCAGGGAGCTGGAAGCAGGAAGGGCCCCAGGCTGCCCAGTGATGCCCTTGCTGCCTTCACTTCAGAGGAGGCTAAGCTGCTTGAAGTCACATGGTGTGTAGGGATGGGGAGTGGTCCATGGCTCAGTTCTTCTCTGTCCACACTGGGACCCTCCCATGGTATTTCAGAGAGGTTCCCCCAGCTCCAGCAGGCAAAGCACTCCACCAAGAACATAGCTCAAAGAGAAGGAGGAGCAGCAGAAAATGAGTAGGGAGGGCAGAGTGGAATTCAAGTCATTGTCAAGTGCCACTTGTGTTTTCAAGAAAGAGGTACCATCTTGTCACTCTGTGTGGCCAAGAGCATCTCCAATAGCCAAGGAAGATATGCCCAGGAGTCTTTCATCATAGAGCAGGTCCTTACCTTGAACCTTCCAAACCGATGCCAGCCTTGACACTTGAACAGTACCAAGGGGATGGGAAATTGGCCTGGCACTGTGGAAAACAACTAGGGTTTATCCAGAAAAGTCAAAGACGCTAACACCCGTGACCAGCAAGTCTATGCCTCTGAGTGGTACCTGGACTTGTGCTTCAGGGGACATGGATGAGTCTGTGCAGAATTCCTGGCAGGAGAACAGAAGGACACAACCCAAACATCCATCACAGCAGAATGGGTGAGGAGACTGTCACACTCTGGAGGGCGAGGGAACCACAGCTGTGTACAGACACAGCTCAGAAATGTATGACCAGTGAAAAAACCAAGTCTCAGAAGAATTCACAGAGTGCAATTTTGCTTCTGGGACATTAAAAGACATTCAAACCCACTGTGTAGGCTCAGGATAGTGGTCAAGTTCAATGTATTCAGACAAACACACAGATTGAAATGGTAAACGAGAGCCAAGGAGTAAGCAGAACACAGTTCAGGATGGTGGATTGTGATAGTTAGTTGTGGTGTCAGCTTGAATAAGAAACACCTAGTAGGGTGGTTTAGAACAGTTCTGGGTGTGGGTGGCACCAGCCAATAGGCTTGCAGCCTGGATGGAAGAAAAAGGGAAAGGAGGAAGTCTTCCCCTTTTGATCCTTCAAAGAACCTTCAGTCTTCACCATTGCCTTTGGACATCTGTTCAAGGTTCCAACACAGACTCTTGGGTTTTCCAACAAGGACTTACACGGATTTCTCTAGTAAGGTCCAGGTCTTGCACTTTTGACTGCATCCTCTGGCTATTCAGTGTGCAGATGGCCCTTTTGCTTTTTGCCACCCCTGACTCTGCAGGCAGCCATCATAAGTCTACTTTGTAAATCCTTCATATATGATATCACATATCATATATCAAATATATTTTATATATATATATATATATATAAAATCTGTTCCTCTAGTGAACCCTAAATAATGATACAGTGGTCTTTGCAGATACTGTCGTGGGGGAAGAAAGGAACTGGGATTGGGAATCACACAAGGCCCAAAATAGCAGTAAAATTCAGTGTACTCAGTTAAGTGATGGGTATATGGATGGGCAATGAGTGTTCTTATTTTAACCTTATGGACATTTTAGAATTGTTATTTTGCCCTCTAATAAATGTAGAATAGACATAAAGGGGGAGATTTTATAAAATATAGATAAACAAATAAATAAAAATATAAAGCATTTATGATCTTACTTCTAGAAGAGAAACACAGGCCACCTTTGGGTACAGGTCACTCTGGGCTTTCACGGAGCATTTTGTTTGCCTGTGTATTTGTTGTTTTGTGTTGATCTCTATCTGGATGTTTGTCTAGGCTAAGATAGAACCTGGACTGGATGAGTCTTCCAGGGTGAGGGGACTGGCTCATTCTCCATCTCCATGCCTTACAATTGTCTAGATAAGGGAGTGTTCTTATTTGTGGTTGAAATGGAAGGAAAAGGTTGTAGAGTTTTTTTTTTTTTTTTTTTTTTTAACCTGGGGCACATCAGTAGGAGAAAAGAGGAGATCCTTGTTTGGTGTGAAGAATTGGAGTTTGGCCTGGATGAAGAGGAGGTAGGGTAGAGACTGATGGGATACAATTATCAGAAGACCCTCATGGGACTCTGAGGTCAAGGAGGCCCACTGTGGGATCCGGTTCCAACGCACGGTCAGTGTAGTGCTGGCACCAAGTGGCAATGTGGAGTAGGGGCCAGGAAGCAGCCTTCGAAGGAGTCAGACCCCACCCAGTCACAGAGGTGGCCCCATCTGCATGATGTCTTCCCAAACAGCACACAGGCTCCATAAAGAGGTGGCCAGGTTTCCTTCTGAGGATGTGAGGCACCTCCTACATCTTCCAGCAATGCCTGGAGGAGAATTTTGGAGGAAGGTGATAACATTTCACAGTTAGGCAGATGAAAGCTTAGAGTTAACCAGGATTTGAATATTAATGCTAATCTAAGTATATTTATATGCACAGCTGTCATTAAATAATATTTGATTAAATAATTTTTAATGGTTGCCATAGTATTCTGTTCTTTGGGTGCATTAGGGTTAATTTATGATGTCTCATTGTTGGGAAATTAAGTTGTTTTTCTCTATAACCAACTCCATAATAAATATATGTGGACATTCATGACTATTTCCTAAGGAGACATTCCTAGACATTGCCTTACTAGGGCAATGGGTTTGCAAAATTTTAAGACTTGTGATGTGAATTATTAAACTATCACCAAAATTAATAGAAGAATTTATGCTCCCACTATCAATAAATAAAAGTACCTCTTTTTGCATACTCTTGCTGTCTTAGTTTTCTCTCATGGCTGAGACAAAACACCTGACACCTAAAGTTGAAGGGGGGAAAGATTCATTTGGCTTACAGTTTGTAGTGTTTTCAGTCCATAATTGGATGGATCCAAGGAAGAGTGGCATGGCAGACAGGCAGAAGGCAGCAAGGCAAGCAAAAGGGACCTAAGTAGCTTCTTTTTGTGCCTTATACTTTATCCAGGCTGCCAGGATTATAGTGGTGCCAAACCAATCAGTGGATTGATTTAGTAATTGCACGCCCTTAATCCCAGCAGCACACGCTCTAGATTGAGCCACCTCTGAAAAAGCTCCATCTATGACTTCAAGAGGCTTTGGGGGGACATTTAGGCACAAACCATAATACTTGCCAAGATGAGATATTATTATTTAAAGATCTATTTTGCAAGTAAAAGGGCCAGAAATGGTGATGTCTCCTTTTCCCTTGTATTTCTTTGCTTTTGTGAGAAGGTAAACTTTATTGTATGTTAATTGGACACTAAATTTTTGGGACACTACCAGTTGATATTTTTGATCATTCTTTTTTCATCTGAGTATTAATATTTTTCTGACATAATTTGAAGCACTGTTTATAGGCTGAGGATGCAACTCCTTTTTACCAGATGTTTTGAGTTTTACAGTTTTTTTTTTTTACATTTTGGTATGGATTTTATTTTTACTTTTATTATGAAATGATCTCAAATTTATAAAACTTATTTTTCCCCACAGACCTACTGAAGACTAAGTTGCTGACCTGATGAACTATTATCCCTGGTTACTGTAGAGTGTCTGTCATATAAGCAAGGATATTCTCCCTCACTACCACTGTGCCACCTTTAAAATTAGGAAGCTGATCTTATACATGGACACTAGCTATTCATCAAACGCCACTCAACCTTTGTCAGTTGTTCTGGCACTGTTGTTGATAGTGAGAAAGTCCAGCTCAGAATCACATGTTGCATTTAATTGGCACATCTCTTTATTCTCCACCTGGGATGGTTTCTTCAGTCTGTCTTTGACTTTCATGACCCTGACACTTTTGAAGGGCTCAGGCCAGTTCTTCTGTTGAATAACTACCAGTGTGTTTTCTCTGAGTTTCCTCATGACCTGCTTCAGCTCCTCCATAATTAGCAGGGGCATCAGAAGTGAAATGGAGTCCTTGTTGCAGCCCGTCAGATTACATGCAATTTAGACTTTTCTCATTACTGGAGGGTGAAACTTTGATTAGTTGATAAAATTTCAAACCAGTTTCTCCTGGTCTCTCCACTGTAAAGTTTTTTTTTTTCTATTTGTAATTAACAAATATTTTGTGGAGAACTTTGAGACCATGTAAACAATGGGAATGTTTACTCCGTGTCATTGTATGTTGGCAGTATTTAACTTTCATTATGATTTTTACAGGGGCTTGCAGCTAAGAGTTTGCCTTAAGTCTCAGAGGAAACTTTGGACTTGGACATTTTAGAAATGCTGAAACTATTAGAACTTTGGCATCTCTTAGAGATGGACCAAATAACTTTTGCATAAAGGGATGCATGAATTTTTGGGGGGGGCAGGGATGGAGTGTTGTGATTTATATCTAGATGTCTCCCAAGTGCCTCATGCACTCATAAGCAGCACTTCTGGAAGGTAATTGGATTATGGGGACTTATACTGACTTGCTGTTAGGAGCTAAGACCTGGTCAGGAGAGGCAGGTCAGTCATTGGGGTGGGACCGGAAGGGTTTATCTCCCTCCTTGGCTCCTTCTTTCCTCCTCTGTTTCCTGGATACTGTGTGATAAGCAGCTGTCCTCTGCCATGCCCCTGTGCCATGCTGTCCTGCCTTGACGCCAACTGACTATGTACTGAAACCTCTACCAACTACAAGCCAAAATAAACCTCTCTTCCTTTAAGTTGTGGGAGTCAGGTGTTTTGTTCCAACAACGAGGAAAGTGACTAAAGCAATGTAAATATCTTGTTTCTTTTCCCCCGAACTTTCAATTTACTCATTTGTATATTTCAGTCTATGTAAAGCCAAGGATTTCTATTGGGTCAATGGGTTATAAGCTGTTACTATAATCGAGTTTGATGCTCAGGCGCTGTCATGATTATCTGGCCCACTGGTACCCTTTCCAGTGAGCCTCTGTATTCTTTTGATTTTTTTCCATCAGTCATTGAGCACTTTGTTCATTTCCGGCAAACCAAGGTACTCTTCCTCAGCTACTTCTCTGTGGATCCCTGCTTTCTTTCTGTGGAGAATGGTGTTTAGAAGCCAAGATCCGGGACCAGGTCCTAGGTGTACTTATTCCTGCTGGGGCGTCATGGTTCCAAGCGTCTCTCAGTGGACACCCATATAGAAGCATACATTCACCCTTTCATATCTATATCCACTACATATAGACACATCTATCTTATATTAAAAATTATATTTGATTAATTTTTAATGGTTGCCATAGTGGAGTAAATTTGTAAAACATTTTTAGCTGATAGCTATCTCTCTCTCTTACTATAATGCTGGCATCCGTGCAAGAGGGGCCAAGAGCCAGGGTGAAATTGGGGAGATTGTGAATGTCAAAGCTCACACTACGTCCTCTAGTTCTGATTACATGTGTCTTTGTTTTCTGTTACTCTAACAAAGTATCTGAGACTGGATGATTTAAAAAAGAGGTTTATTTTGGCTCGTGGTTCTGGAAACTGGTATGTCTAAGAACATGGTGCCAGCCTCTTTGGGCTTCTGGTGAGGGCCTCATACTGTCCCAACTCATGGCAGAAAGTGGAAGGACACATCAGCATGTACAAAAGAGGAAAGCATAAGCTTTATAACAACCTGCTTTTGGGATAATTAATCCAGTCACTTGAGATTGGCGTTAATTCCTGCAACAACCTAATCACCTCCCAACACTACCACAGTGGTAACAAAATATCACCATGAGTTTTGGGGGTGCACACACCATCTTAAAACAACACCCCATAGGGCATGTTCTAGCTTTCTCTTTTTCCACTGATATAACTGTCCACTGAGACAGTGAGGAACCTGCTTCCCATCATATCAACTATAATAGTAGCATTCAGTTATTTGATAAAAATCTTGTATGTAACCAACTCCTATCACTGCCCTTGACCTAGGATATCTCCCTCCCAAGTGCAGATGGTCATCTTATTCTGTCAAGCTCCAGGATTCCATCCTGGGCTACCCCCTTTCATGATCACACCTTCAACCTACTCAGGCTGTGACACCCATGCAAGGCTGTCCCCCATACTTCAGATGCTTTCTCACCTCTTTGGGCTTTAACACCCACACTGGACCACATGCCACCCTTTGCCCTTCTCAGACAACCCACAGTGCTCTGACTCCACGCTGGCTCCTGCTCCATCATGCATGGATGCCACCTTCTTGGCCCTAGTTAATGGCATTTACCCTAAACTGTTCTGGAGGGGAAAGGAAGGGTGTATATAGAGTATTTTGATGTATATACTTTTTTCATAAGAAAATGCATGTACTAGCCTTTCTCTTTAAGTTTTTGCAAATTAGTTTCACATTTAGGTCTCACTCACCCATCTTAGCTTGGGCTCCAAAGGAAAACCAGCGTCAAAACCCTTGTACAAAGTTTGTTTGGGGGTGTGATCCCAGGGAAGAGGGGCAGAGGACTAGGAAGAAAAAAACAGGAGGGAAAGCCAACTCAAGGGAGACTGGCTCAGTCCTGAGGGAGTCCTGCCAGGATCTGTAGAACATGCCTCAGATGTCTCCCTGGAAAATGAAAGACCTCCTGGCTTCTTTCTCCCGAGGGTCAAGGGTTGTCTTAAGGGTATTAAATCATGTGCATATCCGGGCTTGTACACACACCAGAATGGCTGGACGGGCTGCAGGTGTGCTTCAGAGCTATGTTAGAGATACTGAGGTTGGGGGATTTGGCAGTATACATGAAGGATTGGCAGGCCACACTTCACACAGTGGTTACTAAAACAATAGTCATAACAATATGGCAGGCTGAGAGGCTGTGAGATGGAGTGTACGAGATATCTGACATGCAGTTAAAAGATAGTGTATCACTCTCTATTTTCCTTCTGTATGGTTTATCCATCATTTTAATGCTTAATCTATCTAGAATTTATTTTGAAGTATGGTGTGAGGTAGGGATAGAGTTCAAATTGTCCCCTTGGTCAATTATCTGTAAGCTATAATTCATTGAATAGTCCCTATTTCCCACAATGACATGAAATTTTATACTAAAACTTCAAATATATGAAGTCTCCTTCATTGTTCTGTCTGCTAATTTCATCACTAGTAGCATACAGTTTTAATCTCTGCAGCTGTAGAGTGTATTTTGGTATCTACAGAGCAAATAGACCTTCAATCATGCTTCTTTTTCCCCAGAAACTTACCAGTAGTTTATTTTTCTAGAGGAGCTTCTGAATTATGGTTGTGTTTTCAATTCTCTTCTCACCTGTTCTAGGGGAAGCCCCTGTGCTTATGCCCTTTAAGCCAAGTCACTAACCTTTGTTCTGCAGATGGCCGGAGATCTGAAAGCAGAAGACAGAAATAGCCAGCTGGTGTCATTCCACTCACCATGCTCCTTGTCTTTTAGTTTTACCCTCACGGACATCCTGGGACTTTAAGAAGATGTGGTCATTCTGTAGGCTGTAAGTGTGAGACTCACATAGATTTTCCCCACCATCACACAAGTAACTATTAGAAATGGGCCCGAAATGAAGTTTTTCTCCATGATGCTCTTTAGAAAGAGTTCCAAAGTCTAAGCTTCTAACAGGAACTTGGGTCTTGATGTATTTAAATTGAAGTGTTATTTTCAGAAATACTTTCCAGAGGCCTTCACAGTGAGCTACATCCCCAGCCCCCTTTTATTTTGACAGAGGGTCTTGCTAAGTCTCTTCAGTTATTCATGGTGGGCTCAAACTCATGATTCTTCTGCCTCAGCATCACAGAGTGCTAGGATTATAGGCATGACCACCATACCTGGTCCAGAGAGACCTTTCTAGAGCAAAAGGGTAGGAAATACCAGATCAAAAATCGTGGGGAACTGCTGTGAGGGTATTTGAATAGACAGGCTGGTGTCTGAATCCACTTTCTGTTGCTAACACAGAATACCCGAGATGGGGTAATTTATAAACAAAGGATTTTAATTCTGGAGGCTGGAGGTCCATGTTGGGCAGCGGCATCTGGCAACGACCTTGAGCTGCATCATAAGAGGCAGGAAAGTGGGAGGATGAGCAGGTGCATGTGCAAGAGAAAACCCAGGGGTTGGTCTCATTTTATTACAAACTATTGGGAGAATGAGCTCATTACCCTGAGAAAGACATTAATCCCTGTTAATAAACTAATTGCCTCTTAAAAACTCCACCTCCTGACACTGCCACAGTGGCGGTGAAATTCCCAGCAGGAGTTTTGGAGGGGCAGCCATACTTCGAACTCACTACCTGGTTCTGAAGATCATGTCCCTGACTCATAGCCAGTCTTCCTTGCTGGTGGATGCCACCATTCCACCTTAGCTTCCCCTCCGTGGACCCTGCTTATGGCTTGTGTCCCACAGCGGCTCCCACTGGCCTCTTCAGCACCTCCTGCTCCTGGCCTGCTGAGACCTGAGCCCCTCTGGATTTCCTGGCCACTCCTTCCGAGTTACACCTGCATCGTCCTTCTATCTTCTCTATCCAACCCTTCCCAGCCAGAGTCATCTTGGCTCTGTAAGAGAACAAAGATATGCAAGTAGCAAAGTGGTGGGGTTCTTGGGTGAGGTTGTTCCTGCTCCCTCTAAGACCCTCTTCCTTTTTTGCAAATTTCAACTATCAGAAAGAAATAGGCAGACTTTTGTGGCAAGAAGAAAGCATAACCGAATACTTCTTGGTGCCAGACTCAACCTCCAGTGCAGTGCCATAAGAAGGATGGTCATCTCCACTCTACCAAGGAGGACACGAAGGCTGCAGGGTTCACAGAACTGGTGCTAAGTCCTGCAGAATGTAATGGTTTGCCCGGTTCCAAGTCCAATTCCACCAACAAGATGTTAACATCCTACTATGTGTCAGGCAGTGTGCTTGAGGTCTGTGGCTGCCTCCTTGTTGCCAGGGATTTGAGCAAATCATCTTGGAGGTCCATTTTTGGGTGGCTGCTACATTTCTGAGAGCTGCTGTGCATGGTGAGTGCACTGTGTGCAGAATTTAGGAGGCTGAGCTCTGGAGCCGGGCATGCTTGGAGCTGTGGATCAGCGGACACACAGTGGGAGACGGAGTCTTAGCGTGGCGCCGGGCCAGTCAGGCCTCCTGTGTTTGTTGCTTTCCCCTTCCCTTGGCTCAGGACAGGATGGTTTGTGCTTGCAAAAGGCGGCTGAGGACTTCTGCCAGCTTGCTAACTGTCCTGCCCCATTCAGCTGCTGCAAACTCACAGAACATCGCTCCCCAGTTGTGGGCCCACGGTTCGGAGAGTGCTTGACTAGAAACCACTCATTTCCCCTTGCGAGAAAGGTGCCCAAAGCAGATATTTCAATATATTCCAATTTAGCTGAGGGAAGCCAGAACATGGATGTCGTTGCCAAGGAAACCACCTCCTTCCTCCCCGTGTGCTACGCATACATGTATCGCTTCATCTCTCTCCTCTCCAAGGTAATATCATAGCCTTGTGCTTGGGGAAGGGTTTTTAAAAAGGCATATAAAACCTCTTAGCATCGAGAAGATTCATTAAATGATCTCACTCCAGAGAAGCTTAAATTATTCTTTTTAGACCCTTTTATGCCTAGGATAGGGAAATGGCTGAGTCAGTACTATCTCTTGTAGCCAAGCTCTGTGTCTTGCTGGAAACAGTTTTTCAGAAATAAACAAATCAAGTTCTGAAGCTCAAGCAGGGCGAGTGTGTGTGTAATAATAACGAGGCCATCATGTAGCTGTAATGTCACCAGCTAATCCCTCCGAGTGGATCTGCCAAGACTACCTTGATCCCTGGCATCCTGGGCAAGAGGCCACATTTCACAGGGCAGCCTTCAAAGCTGAGACACAAGAGGGTTGCTGTTGCAAGGCCACCTGTCAAAAGGTCCTTTGTTGGGAGCCATGTGAGGCTTTCTGCTGCCCAGTCTGTTCTCGGGCCTAAGTTTGGGGTTGTTTTTATCCCATGCTGGGGTCTGGTCTGAGTCTACCTCTCTCTCCTCCCAGGCTGCCATCTTTGTCCTCCTTCCTGCCTGCCTGAGCCTGGGTGTTAAAGTCAGTGCAAATCACCTCACGTCTCGTGGCCCCCAGAAGCAAGCTGGATCCTAAAATCAGTACTCACCTGAGAGCTCTGGGCATTGTCCCCAATGTCACACCTTCTTCCTTCCAGCTCTCCTGGCTTCTGGGGCTCAGGTCTCCTCCTGCAAACTGAATTTTGCATCCTGCTTTCCACTGGTGGCACCAGCTAATGATATTTGCTTATATTAGTGTTTCTTAACTGGGGACAATTTGGGCCATGTCTGAGACATTTCTGTTGTTATGTCTGGGAGGAAGCACATTATGGATATCTAGTGGGCAGAGGCCTGGGACTGTGCTAAACATCCTACATCCTATGATGCACAGTGCAGCCCTGTCGCAATGAATTACCCAGCCCCGAAGGCCAGAGGCTGGGAAACACTAGCTTGTACTTAACTCTTTGCTCATCCGTTTAATAAATATTTATCAAGTCTCCACTCTGTACCACATTCTAAGTCAGGATCTAGGGATATTAAACCAAACAAAATGGGTCTAGTTCTGCCCAGTTTCTCATTTAGAGCCCAGAGGAGCATGCTAAGCAAATAACTATACCAGTAAGCTAATGCAGCTGGAATTCTGATCTTGCTTGGATCTGCTGCCCCGGTTCTGAGACCTGCCTGGTGCCTGAGCCCAAACTGTCCTGGCTCCTGGTGGCAGGTGGCCACCTGTGGCCATCTGCAGGGTTGGCTGTGGTCACCCCATGGCCTCTCCCCTTGACAAGCTGCAGGCCATCCTAGTTAACCACCTCGCTGCTGATTGCTTCAGGGAAAAAGTCAGGGGACAACAAAAACCACCTGAGACGTGACAAAGGCTAAAGGTCTCTGTCACCATCTGGACTCCCAGGCCCTGCCCTGCCTGTGCTGGATGACATCCGGGAGGGCGTGAAAGGATCCTCTGACTTCATTCTGTGCTTCCTTCTCAGGTGGGACCTACCAACTTGCACCTCCCAGCTTTTTTCTACCTCTGATGGGCTTATTTCCATGAAGCTCTTCAGGGTTAGAATACAGGTAACCCAAGTCTGAATCCCCCCTCTAGCATTTACCGCCTGTGTACAGTTGAACAAGGTACTTCATTTCTCTGTGTCTCAGTGTCTTTGTAGATGGGCACAGGAGCACCACCACCTATCCATATGGTAACTGTGAAGACTGAATGAATTTTCATGTGGGGAGTTTTTGGTTCATCATAAGTGCCAATTGAGTTTTGCAATCGTTATTACTGTTACTGGTTTCCCAGACTGCTGGCCTGAAGATACAAAGAACAATCTTCCACCTCTTTCTGCCTCTTGTGCACTATTTGTTTGCTTCCATGGAACTCAGTCATACCTGAAGTTGCACAGACT
This sequence comes from Hystrix cristata, assembly GCA_004026905.1. Taxonomy (NCBI): domain Eukaryota; kingdom Metazoa; phylum Chordata; class Mammalia; order Rodentia; family Hystricidae; genus Hystrix; species Hystrix cristata. The sequence goes on along the minus strand of PVJO010001805.1, from coordinate 45,384 downwards.
TCCCTGGGGAATGATGGTTACGGAGCAGTCAATGGTTAAAGGTCAAAGGCGTCTGGCATATTCCATGTACTGGAAGGAGCCAGCCAGGACCGTGGAAATGGAGGCTGAGATGACCTGTCACAAGGCCTTGCAACCTGGGCTCTTGGCAAGCTCTGTACTAGTCTCACCTTCAGCATCTGTCAGGACACTGGACAGAAAGATGTCCCTCCTTCCTACTGTCCTGCTACCACAGCTTTCTCTGTCCACTAGGGACAGTAACCTGGCCTTATCCTGGCTCCAGGGCTGCTGTGAACCTGGCATGAGATACCTGGCTCTGAGTAACGCCAGTGACAATGACATGTTGGATGGCTGCTATGTGTGTGGTGCAGAGAGGTGAGGGGAGGAAAGCTTAGTTATTGGACATTGCTCTGTCCTTGGGAAAAAGTATCGGATACTCACAACGTAATGGAGGAGAGTTTTATTTTGGTTTATGGTTCCAGTGGGTTCAGTCCATGGTTGATGGCTCCAAGGTAAAAATGGCACGGTAGAAGGGCCTGGTGGAGAACTGTTCATTTTATGGTGGCCAGAAAATAAGGAGAAAAGGGAAGCTGGGGACAAGGTTATAGCCTTCTAGGTCATGCCCCAGTGATCACCTCCAACCAGGCCCCACCTTCTAACAGCACAATTAGCTACCAAACTCATCAATGGATGGATTGACTGATAAGTACAACACCCCTGTGATCCAATCCCCTTCCAAATACATGAGATTTTGGGGTGCATTTTAGATCTACACCATAACCTCAGCCTTCAGAGCCTGGGGTGTGTCACTTTCTCCACTAGGGCTGGGAGGCAGATTCAGCAACCCATCATACAGGTGATGAGTTTGAGTTTAAGAGTGATTAGGCTCATTGCTCAGAATCTTACAGTGGAGGTGACAGCCCACAATTAGTAGTTGTGTCCTGTCTGCCTTTAAGGCTCATGCCATGTCCTCGTACATGGTTTTAGCCCATCTGGGCTGTTATAAGGGAATATAGACTGGGTAGCTTACTGGAAGCTGAAATGTATTCCTCACAGTTCTGGAAGCTGGAAGTCCAAGATGAAGGTGCTGGCAGATTCGTTGTCTGGTGAGGGCCTGCTTTTTGGTCCATAGATGATGCCTTCTTGCTGTGCCCTTGCTTGGTGGAAGGGGTGGTACTTGTGTCAAGGTCAGGGTGCACACTGCCGGTTCTTTCAGCTTTCACTTCCATCTCCTCTGCCCACCTGCTAAAGTTGCTTTCATACACAAATCACCCTACTCTCACTGCTCCCTTCTCAGATCCCTTCCCAGCTCTTCTACTTTATGATGCGAGGATTTGGGTGAGGAGACTCATTAAAGTCATTATTCCGTGCACAGAAATGTGTCTTTCATCCCATTCATATTTAATGTTCCTCCCACTTGATCTTTTGACGCTTTTTAATTCCTGATATTACACGACATGTACACACAGCTCTCACTGGGGAGTGTTCTTTCTAGAGAGTTGTCATTATTTCTCTCAGTGTGAGGAGGGTGCTTTGTGAGGTATTTATTAATTTCTCAAATGATTCCTGTACTTTGGGATTGACACTGTCTGATGCTGTCAACCCTGAGTGATTGTGGGGACTGGTGACACTGGGCTACTACGAGGTGGGGGAAGAAGAAGAGGGTCTGGATTCTTGTCCCGATGGTCCCTTGTGCTCTCTGGAGCCAGGTGTCCATGGGTTGAAAGGGGCTGGCCCATGCCCTGTGGCCAGGTCCAACCTGCACCCTTGACATCAGCTGGGCATTTTGGGGTGTAACTAGTTGTGGTGTAACTAATTTCCCATGAAAGGATTATTTTGGGAGAAGACAGGATTACCAGTAGCCACACAGAGAAAGCTGAGGAACTGGCTGTGGGGCAGGGCCACTCAGTCCCTGGCAGCAGTCTTCCCTTAGGCCTTGTGCGTAGGGAGGAGAGAGAATGGCTGCTGGTGTGGTTCTTCTCAGCTCCAGATTCACATTCCAGGTAGAGTCTGGGTCACATGACCAAAGAGACCACGTTTTGATCAACAGTTCCTCCAAAGAGGGCAAGGGGTTCCCCAAACTAAGAGGTTATTTCCAGAAGAAAGAGAGTGGATTCTGAGTAGGTGAGATAACAGATGTCTTCTACTCATTCCAAACAGTGGGGAGACAGAGAGATGGCCAGACAGAGTGAGAGGAAGAAGTAGTGTCTTCTGGCCCTAATCATCCACCAAAAGACACATTTCTGGGGTGCAGCAATTACCTGTTAACTCAGGGGAATGCAAACTTTCTCTGGAAAATGCCTGAGAGTAAACATTTTTGGCTTTGTGGGCAATGTGGTTTGTGCCACAATGCTGCAAAAGCAGTCAAAGACAGCATGTCAATGAATGAGTGTGGCCTGTTCCAATAAAGCTTTATTTACAATAAGCAGCACCAGCTGGACTAGGCCTGTGGGTCATAGAGTGCTGTCCTTGTTCTAGTTGATTGTGTCATTTCACAGCAGAGTTTCCCTCCAACTTTAGTGGTCCGTGTGACCCCATGACAGAGGTCCTCCAATGCGGCTGGACTGCAGACTGGGGAGGAATCAGATGCCTGGATCCACCCTAGCCCGAAAGTCAGAATGTGCAAGGTGCTCCCAAGCATCTGAATGTGAACATGGCCTTCCGTGGTCCTGCACGGGTCTTTCGACAGTCCAGGAGATGAGCTCATCCTCCAGGGAATGTGGGTCCGGCGCATGAGGCGTGGTGGGCTTGGAGCTGTGGGTGGTGCGGTCCCTGGGACCAGGGATGGTGTGTGGGATGCAGGCTTTGTGGATGGGCCCGGGGTGACCCTAGAGGGGAAGCTGACTGTCGTAATGCTGGTCTGGCTTTCTTAGCTGTCAGTCTCCTTCCCATCTGTGCTCTGCTGTTAACCAGCCAGGAGGGGAGTGGATTAGAAGTCCAGGTGCGCTATCGCAGACATTCAGTTCCTGCGGAGAGGCAGTGGGCTCTCAGAAGGAGTTTCTGTCTTTATCATTCTGAGAGGGCTACGCCCTTAACCCTGCCTCCTTTCTCCAGCTGTTCTAATCATCTTTCCCATCCGCAGATCTGCTTTATCCCTGACTTCCTTTCTCCTTTGCCCAAGAAGGTACCCACTTGTGTGTCTTTCTTGTGATGCCGAGAGCCGACGAACTCAGTACTTTCTTGCTCTGATGTTTTATGGGACCAAAACCCCTGGGAATGTTCTCTTTCGTCCCTCTTCTCTTCCTGCATTTTCTTCTCCCAACTCTTTGTGGCCCCTTCTGCCGACAGGTGCAGCCTATAGGTGCTAGCTGTGCCACTTCAGCCATGAAGAGGGGAGTGGGCCCCGAGAGTGTGGCCTTGGGCCCAGAGATCTCTGACTGTCTCTGCGCCCTCTTGAGCCCAAGCAGGGTCTTTGTTATAATGGGAGGCATCTATCGCCTGCCCAGGTGTCATCTGTCCTTTCTGGCAGCAGAGCACCTTTCTCCTTGGGGATCCGCTCTGAGTCCCCATGGAGTGGGTGAGGCAATGCTAGGGTGGGCATGTGACTTGGGCCTGGCAAGTAAGCACATCAGGGTGCCCCTGGCCATAGCACTGGCTCAGGGACGGGTCTGCAGTGATGGGATGAGTGTGGGGCTGCACAAAGGACAGAACGCCTGGACTTGGGGTTGGGATGTTGTCAGCCTGGAGCATCTAGAGTCCACAGGTGGGGAGAGTGTGTCAGAGAGTGAACCGAGAACGGTGGAAACAAAGCCAGGAGGCCGCCCGGATAGAGCATCCAGGGCCGGGGGAGCTCCCAGGTTGGTGTGACTTAGGCCAGATGTGGTTGTTATGCCCTCTGTTGGCCAGGTCCCTTCCCAACCAAGATGAATGTCCCCACTTACTCCCTGGCCTATAATTTGCTCCTGTCTGCAGGCCTCACTGTATAGACTGCCCCTTCCATTGCTCTGTCTTCATTCGAATCGGCATGTAGATACGTTCGCATCGTCTCCACATCTGCTATGGAGTCCTTCTAATTCCCCACACCTACCTCCAGCTTCTGTCTTAACATTCTCCCCATTCATAAACCATAAAAATGGTTCACACCCTCCTCCTGTCTTCCTCACCTCTCACCCACCCCTGTCTGTATCAAAAGGGCTTCCATCCCATCTTCTTCCCAGACGGCTCTAAATCGCTGCCTGTTGCCGAATCCAAGGGACCCGCTCTTCTCAGTCCTTGCCTTGCTCAAACTTACAGCCATTTCTCTCCTGCAAAATCTTTCCTCTTAGTTTGCATGACACTGAATTATGCAGACTTCTTCTGCTCTCTCCTCGTCCTTCTCAATCTCCTTTGAGAATATTCTCCCTCTACTTGTACTTTACATTGATGATTTCCAAAGTTTGAGGTTGCTAAAAATCACCCAGGGTACTTGTTGAGATGCAGAACAGATGCTCAGGTCCTACATCTCACGCATTTTGATTTGATGGTGGTCATGAGGGCCCAGGAATCTGCATTTTACAAATCGTCCTGGTCATCTGATGCACAACGGTCTTTGGACCACATGTTGAAAAATCCTGCCACAATTGTTGGTGGTCCTTGGCTTGGGCCTTCTTGTCTACCCCATGCCTATTTCTTTTGCTATCTCATCTGGCCTAAGCTTTCAGGTGCCATGTAGAGTCTGCTGCCTATCCCCAGCCCAGCCATTGCTCTTGAGCTTCAGGACCAAACGTCAAGACCAAATACCTATGGACGTCTCCATGAGGGCGTGAACCTCCACGCCCTCTTGTCTCTTGTGACTGACACTATTACTCACCTGTATTAGTTACCTTTCTAGAGTCCATGGTTTGCAAGAGAGTAGATTTAATTCAGGACATTTACAAGTTACGACATTCACCCATGAGTCAAATGCAGGAAGAGTGCAGAACATCTATCTATGCACTGGAGACCTGAAGACCCAGTCAAGGGCTGGGAGCCCACAGCAATGTCCCATGTATGTCTGTGGCTGCACTAAATGGCTGAAGAAATCTTTACTGGAACCAGGATACAGTGCTTGCAGCAGAGATGAAGACTGGAGCTCCCTCGAAGCAACAGCAGCCATCCTCCATGACAGCAAGGCCCTGAGCTCCTTGTGCGACGAAAACAGCCGAGTCCCCTTTGAGAGAAGCAGCCGCAGCAGAGCTTCTCCTGGGAAACAGCCCGCAACTATCTTCTGCTCCCGTTCTCCTTTATGTTGTGTTGGCAACAATCCTCAGGTGGATCTTCTACACCCAGAACCACACCCACTCAGTCCAGCTGGGCGTTCCCGCTCAAGTTAACCATATCAGTCCACCATTCCACTCAACTATCCAAGTGAGAAACCTCAACTTCATCTTCCGCACTGGCCCCTATAAAAACCCAATCAGTCTCCAGTTCTGCACATTCTGAGTCCCAGATAGGTCTTCAGTTCACCAGTTGCTCTTCATTCCCACTGCACAGCCGCCCTAGGCTCTGTCATTCTTCTCCGGGATGAGTCTGTCCTTGGGCTGTCTCTCTCCAAGCTTACTTTTTCTGCCACCTTTTTCTGCACAGTGACCACGGGCCCTCTCCAGGGGCTCAGTATGACCTTGTCACTCTTCTCCATTCAGGCCTTCAGTAGTGTCCTGTTACCTATGCCTGGGTAACAGGCACCAATCCAGCCTGGCTCAGCCCCAGGGCTGGGCAGAGGATTCCAAAGTCCGTGACCCTAAATTTGTGTCTTTGAGATAAAATACAAAGGGTCACATAGTCAAATCAGATTCGTAAGAATTAGAGGTCATACCCAGTATCTTAAACTTGGCTAAGAATTGTGACGACACAAATTGAGAGGCACAGGTCAAGTGCGAAGTCTGGGACCAAACACTGCTTCCAAGGACACTTTTGCCACCTCAGGCTGTACCCAGCCTGGGTATATCATCAGGGGTGTGTACACAGTATGTGAGAGGCTTCCTTCTTAAAAAGGGAGCTATTTTGGTCATGGAAATCTCCACTCTGCTATGTGGTAGTCACACAGTTTGTGTAACACTTCCAGGCAGCCACCTCCATAAATCCATGGGTTCCAGGTTTGTTTATCATAGCAGCCCTGGGCAGACAGGGTCCATCCTGCTAAAAGCATTCCACAGATAAGAGCCCTTCTGCTCCCCAGCATCATTAGGGGCTTGCCAGGGGCTCTGTCACCAGTGGGATTATGAGAGGATTTGACCAGGTCACTTCCTGTCTTGCCAAGGTGTCCCTCAGTGAGAGTGGGGGATGTGTGGCAGGTCAGCTGCTGAGACTTTCCTGCCTGGGCCTGCTCTGCCCAACCCCACCCCAGGGGTGTTTTCAAGATCCACTACCTGGGCCTCCTCTCTTCTCGTTCTGCACATACTCCCTAGAGAACTTTTTCCTCTGTCTGTTTCTGCAGGTTCCTTTCTCTGGACACAGTCTCCTAAACAGACCGTTCTCCACCCTGGAGCCTCAGCCCCACCCTGTCCACTGATTGTGGCTGTCTTGTGCTCCATGTCCCCAGACCTGCCTCACTCAACCCCTTGCTGCTTTTCCAGGCTCATCTTCTCTGCTGGCCCCTTTCAGGTCAAGAGTCTCACAACCACCTGGTCCCCAGAATCCATGGGTCATCCTGGTCCTACCCTTGGCTAGCTCCTTGTCCTAGAGGAAGTCAGGGATGCTAACCCTGTTTGAGGGTCAGTGTCCCCATGTGTAAATGGGTGTAGAGGCGGGGTCTGGACCTGAAGCTGTAGTAGAATTAAATGAGACAACGTGTTAAGTGTTTATCACAGTGGCTGGCACACAGGAAGTGGCTGATAATTATTAGCAAGTGTCTTTGATTCTTTTTCTGCCATTTCTCATGGTTACTTATTACTGCCTTTAGAAGTTCTGCCTTCTTTATTTCCTCCCTTCCTCTTCCTCGCCCTCTTTCTTCTTCTCTTTCTATTTCTTTGAGATAAATGCTTTCTTTACTATCATAAAGATAGATAAGTTTTTAGTAAATTAAATATATGAAGTAAGAATTTTATAAGTATCCCAGGAATCTCTTCAATCTTGGTCCAAATAACATTCCTGTCTGTCAACAAAGGTGTAGAGAATAGTGGTACTAGGGACACCACAAACTGATAAACTTAGCAATTAACTTAATCAATTTATTTTGTATTTTTAAATTTAAAAATTTTTATTGGTACGTTTGCAGTGCATAATGATTGCATTCATCATGAGGAGTTGGTGCATATACATAGCACAGCTCGATTCTTTTTACTTCCCCGTCTCCTCCTTTCCTACTAAGAAATTAAACTCTAGGCCTCATGTACTCCGTATGTGCTCTGTCACTTAGCTACATTTCCTGGCTAAGTTTTTGATTTTGAGAGCGACTCATTAAGTTGCTCAGGCTGGCCTCGAACATCCAGTTCTCCCGCCTCAACTTCCCCAGGAGCTGGGATCACAGGGGTGCGCCACTGCACGCAGCTGCCTCCATGGGCCCCCTTTCTCTCATGGTCTGTCTTCACCCACGACAGCAGCCTTGGAGCTGGCCTCCAGACCTCCTGGCCTCCTGGCCTCCCTTGCAGCTTCCTCTGATCTTTTTTTTTCTCTGTAAACAGTTTCTCCTGGAGAAAAAAGTTTTCTCCATCACACATCCGGTTATGTCACTGCCTTCAGATGCTACAAAACTCTTGGGAGCCATTCTAAGCCAGAAGCAACTTAAGGGGCTGAAATGATTCAACCACTGGACTCGACGGCCTCGCTGTTCTCCTGGCTCTCAGGATGTGCCAGATGCTCATCCTGCCTGGCTGGGACCCACCGCAAGGGCGCCTTCCTTCCTCTCTGGCTCCCTGACCCGCTCTTGTGCTCTGCAAGTCCTGTCAGAGCACCTGGCAGCTGTGCGGTGCTGCCCCGTGGCCATCAGGACCTCCTCGGGACTGTGGGCATCACCGGGGCAGGGCCCAGCCTCTGGGCTCATATAGTTCCTCCAGAACTTTGCACAATGTCACACGGAGGCCAAGTCCCGGGTATCACATGAGCAGAGCCAATAGGTAGGTGGAGTGAAGGGGGAGGGGCACATGAGCAAGCAAGGACCCCACGGGGTGTGGGGTTTCTGGCTGGAGTGGCTTTAAGATGGGCAGTGTTAAAGAGTACTCCATGAGTTGCTATATGGTATTAAGGAGGTCTTTGGACTGGGAGGGTCTGGGTGAGCTCGGCAGTGAGCACAGGAGATGAAGCCCCCCCACGCCCCCTCCTCAGCTGCCCTCGTGTCCCATGGATGTGGGGCCCACACTCACTGTGGTCTGGGGCTGGAGGAGCGGGTGGGCAGCGTTCCCAGCCATCTGCAGAGAGCTGTTTGCACCCTCTGTAGTTCACAGCAAGGAGGCTGAGGTGGCCAGCAACCCCCTTGCTCAGTACCCCTCCTCCGCCTTGCTTAGTCTGCTTTCTGTGCTTGAAGAGAGTACTGGAAACTGGGTGGTTTATACAGAGTCTCTTTAGCTCTGCCGACTGCTTTCCTCTCTGCTTGTTCTCTGCCGGCTCTGTAGAGGGAGGGCCAAGTCTGCTCTGGTGAGGGGTGCTGCAGGGAGGGGGCACTTGCACTCCAGGCTGGGGCTGCTGCCTTCCAAACCCTCGGCAATCAAATCTGCATCACCACTGTTAGAATTAATTCCTCCTCAAGTTCCCCTTCAGATAGGTGAGAAATTTGTATGCCTCCTATTAACATAATTGTGACCCATTTCTTGAGCAATGACAGTGCTGGTCTGATTTGCTCAGGGAGCGTCTGCCACCCTGCCCTGGGCCATGTGATGAAAGCTGACAAAGGAGCAGCCCACCTCGGCCCTTCCCTTGGTGCGTGACAGTGCTCACGTTCATAGCGGCTACGGATGGGGCCGGAAGTCTGTGCTGAGCAGAGTTTAGAGAGAGTGTGGGGGGCTAATGGGGTGATTGTGCTTGTGGGGCGGAGGGCTTGGGCCTGGGTCTGGTCTGTCATCCCCTAGTTGTCCCTTGAGGATCAAGTCCCCTTCTCTCTATGACAGCAGAGGGCCAGCTCCTCAGACCTGGCACCAACTGGTACTAAGCTGTCACCGAGGAACCCTCAGGGTCTCCCATCTGGCTCCCATTTGCAGGACTGGAAGAAAGTTCTAGAAAGTTCTCTAGAAGGCTGAGTTTAAAAGGCCTGGTCATTGGTTGGACAAAGGATGCCTGAGGATGCCTTCCTTCCTAAGGGGCAAGAAAGTAGTCCAGCTCAGAGCTCAGACTGTGCCTGGGTGCCTGGTGGGAGGCATGCAGGGGACATCTGGAGCCAGCATGGGACAGTTGGATGTGTCTTTGCTCAGCCCCCCTTGTTCTTCTCAGGTCTATTAAGCACCTCATCTGACCGGAGCCGGGAGACTGGGAGGAAGTCTGCAGTCACCCAGAGCTCTGCGCGCACCCAGCTTCACCTCTGCCCGGACAAGCACCTTGCTCCACCCACAGGTAAGGACAGGGAAGACAACATCCTGACAGCATGGCCTCCCCCCATTCCCTGCCCCTCCTCCCTGGCTGTGTGCACATCCTTTGAGGCATCATGGGGGACACCAAGGCCATCCGGGAACTATCATTGTCCCACAGTGCACACACACCCATGTCGAAGCAGCCGGATGCTTGTCTAGAAATCCCTTTGCTGTGGAGTTGGAGGTGGTCAGTGTCCCCAAGTCTGGGAACGCAGGAGGCAGAGGCCTGGACAGAAGTAGTTCTGGGGGACGATACTGGCTTGAGTGTGGAGGGGGCTGGCAGGGAGCACCCTGAGTCAATACTGGGGTACCTGGAAGTTTGCAGAAGAAACCCATCTGGGGTGTGTGTGTGTGTGTGTGTGTGTGTGTGTGTGTGTGAACAACCCCATGCAAGATGGTGCTTCTGTACAGGCATTGGGAAGGCTTGAATGTCAGGGACCCCTGGGCATTTGGGGGTATCCTGGGCCCTCTACTCATGTGGTGCAGGGTGGGGTCATATTTCCTCCCCCTTTTATTCTCCAGAGCTAGGCCCTGTCACTACAGTTCTCCGTTGTTTTCCTTTTCCTCAGCTCTGAAACACGGGGGCAAGTGCTGGGTTCTAGAATAATTTGCTCTGTGTTTCCCTCATGAAACCATTGACCCTCCACTCCGCCTTCCTGTCCCTCTCCTTCTGCCAGTTGTTCCGCCTCACATTGCTCTCCATTTTCCTACCACACGTGGACTGTTTTTTTTCGTGTTCCGGACACCAGAATCCCAGCTCCGTGGGGGTGGGGACCTCACTACTCAGTTTGCTGCGGTACCACCGGCCCTTTGGGAATGCAGCAGCCAGGAGACTTGATGTGCGCTTGGCACAGCAGTGAGTGAGTGGCAGACGGGTTGATGGCTCTCCAGTTACACACCACGCGGCAGATTCACGTGGCAGGATGTAAAGTAGTTCGTCCAACGCCCCGTTCATCTGAGGCCTCGAGATACTCACAGGTGCTGGGAGCTGCCACAGGATGCCTGAGGCTTCCAGGAAGGTGGTGACAATGATCCCGGGGGGCTAGCCCGGCAGGCCGCCTCCTGCAGGTCTCCTGATAATCATGGCTTGTCATGCGTGTTTCTGGTCGAGGTGATGACCGAGAACTGCCCGGTGAAGATAAAGCTTTACAAAGGGGGTATCTGTTTTTACTTGTAGTCAGTCTTGATTCAAATGAGATCCTGTGAAGATGGATTGAGATGGGTCTACTTGTTGCATGGTGGTGGGCATTATGATGCCAGTAACGCTTCCTGACCTTCAAGCAGCCAGACTGCTTTCTGTCCCCTCTAAGTTACGCACGTCCCTCTGGGACCAGGGACATCAAAAGGAGGGAGGACCCTGGTAGAAAATGCAGCTTCTCCTCGGTGCTAATGGAGGCTACTAGTGACATAGCTGCTCCCTCCTGCCAGGCCTATGGTGTGCCCTGTGGGTTGCTGTGTAAGCTCCTACTACCTGTCCAGCTCCATGGTGGACCTTGAGGGTGCCCAGAGGTTTCTGCCTCCAGGACGTCACAGCTAGGTAGGGAGACACCTATGGCAGGACCGCTGGTGATGCCAGGGCCAGGTGGCGATGGACAAGTAGCAGGACAGGGCAGCAGCGGCTGAAGGATTGAGGGGGCAGCACAGGTGCAAGGGACTCAGCATTTGCACAGGATTCTGAAGCGTCACAGGGCTGTGAGCTTGTTCACCAGGCCTGGAGAAAACATTCTAGGCAGCAAGCTTAAAGGTGCAAACCGTGGTGGACATACCTGCGTGTGTGTGCGTATGTGTGTATCCATGTGTGTGCACATGTGTCGATGTGCATGTGTGCTTATGCATGTGTGTACATCCAGATGGAGCTGTGTGTGCCTTCACATGTATGTTACATAGTCGTGTTTGTGTGCATTCATGTGTCTGTATGTTTCTATGTGTGCTTGTGTGCACAAGTGTGTGTATTTGTGCATGTGTACCCACCTGTATGCACATATGTATTGATGTGCAGGCAGCTGTGAAGGCCTTGAATGTCATTAGGCATGGTGGGAGGCCACTGAGGGGATGTGGCAATGGAATGTTGTACTCAGGTCTACTTGGCAAAACTAATGCTAGTAGCAGTGTAAAGAACGGATTAGGGGGTGAGGCCAGAGGCGGGCAGGGACTCTCCCTAGGAGGTTGCTGAAAGGACCCAAGAAAGGGACTGGCATGAGTCTGATCCAGGCTGCAGCACTGCGGACAAGGACAGGGGACAAAGTGACTAGAGCCTGGTAACCAAGCAATTGGAGTGCAAGGAGGGAGCCTCCAAGGAGAGGCCAGTCAAAGACACCCCCCCCACCATGTAGCCTGCAGCTGATAGGGTGGGAGGGGCGAGAGGTGTCAATAACCAGGATGGACTCTGCAGGAGGCCTCCAGGGGTGCCATTTAGTGAGTTGCACGGGACCTGAGCGAGGTTCTGTGGGTGAGGAGGGTTCCTGGGCTCTGTCCCTTCTCCTCCTTCTCTCTGCTGGTTGCAGAGCAGGCTGCCAGCTGTTGAATGGCTGTATGTTACCCACCTGCCTCATGGTGCTGTGACCTCTTCTAAGAGCCCTGGACCAGACAGGCCTCAGCCCTCGGCCATTTCTTGGGTGTTAGGTCGCAGGAGCTCCTAGCTTGCCCACGTGTGTCTGTGCGTGCAGAGGGAGGAGGTTAGAAAGGCCGCTGCCCATGACTGCCAACTTCTGCCTGCTTCGGCGGCCCCCATTGGGCTTCTCCATTCTCCAGTCTCACTGTGTGTATTAAATCTCCTCTGCTTGAAATCCCGAGTGTGGTCTTGTCTCTCCCCTGACGATGACTGAGGCAGGTGCTCGGGAGGGCGGAGTCCGGTGACTCCAGAGCAGAAGCAGAAAGTCAGAGGGTATGGTGGGCAGATGACTGTCCCCCCAAAATGGCCATGTTCTCATTTTCACAACCCATGACTACCTACTGGAGAGAATGGGACTCCGCAGATGTGATTAAGTTAAGCATTTTGAGAGGGGGAGATTATCTTGAATTATCTGGGTGGGCCTGGTGTAATCCCAAAGGTCTTTATAGTAGGATCATAGGGAGGCAGAAGAGGGGCGTTGGGGAGGAAGAGGAGAAGCAGAGGTGGGAAGAATGCATTCGGTGATGGCCTGAAGGTGGAGGAGGGGCCGTGAGCCAAGGGATACAGGCAGCTTCCAGACTACTACAATGGGCTGAACGGGTTCTCCTAGGAGGGCCCAGCAGGAGTGCCGCACAATCGCACCGTGATGTTAGTCAGTGACGCCACTTCAGACCTCTGTGACTACGAGATAACAGATTTCCATTGCGTGTAGCCGGTTAGTGTGAGGTATTCGCAGCAGCCATGGGGAACTGTTACAGGAGTGGGGCCTATAGACACTGTCCCCCATGGGGACGAATGTAGTTCTTGTCCCATTCTGCAGAGCTCAGATTATCGCCACCCAGAAGACTGGGTGGGTGCACTCAGTGGGTGGGCTTGCATTGTGTGGGGCTCAGTGCCAGCCTCGCCGGTGACAGCTCTGTCTCTCAGGCCAATGTCTGAGTCTCTCAGGGCTGCAGTATTCTGTCTCCCGAAGGTGGGATTGATAGTTCTCACCCATCGGGCTGGTGCCGGGATGAAGTGAGACGAGGCTGTGAGGCAGTTAGCTAGCGAAGGCTAGAAGACATTCTTTTCTTCTTGCTTGGCATCCTCAGGTAGACAGTGCAGCCTCAGTGCCCACATCTACCACAAGGAGATACTAGTGAGCCCCATCCCACTCCTCGTCCTGAAGGAATGAGTTGATTTTTGTATATGATGGAGTGGAAGGAACTGGACAGGAAGGTTGGTCCTGGGCACCCCTCTGGGGCTGGCATACTGCTCTCTGCCTGCCCTCAGAGAGCAGGCACCTGTCTGCCCTGCCCTGCAGTCTCTCCTGCCCTGCCCTGCAGGCCTGCCTGCATCCCTGTCTCCCTGCAGGGCTGTCTTCACTCTTGTTCCTCTGCACTGAGCTCCAGGCATCAGCTGTTCTAGTGGCAAATTCCTTGAAATGCTACACCTTTCCTGCCCACCCAGACTGACCTCCCCAGGCCCATCTGCCAGGTATCGATTTCCCCTTTAAATATTACTGCAGCCCAGGAGCATGTATGGATTAATTGATGAGGCTAGGCTTGTACCTGCACACTTCATTAACAGCTGCTACTAATTAGTGGAGTAGTCATTAAGAGACCTACTGGGGTTTGGAGGATAATAGTTTTATTTTTTTCCACATGACTCTAAAGCATATAATAAATTGGGCAGTGAAATGCCCTGGTCTGAGGTCGAGATGGAAGTTGTGGGTGGCCAGGGCTCAGGGCCGGTCCTAAGAACAACAGAGAGACTAAGAACTCACCATGAAGGACTGGAGTCGAGAGGGACTTAGGGTCATCTGGTCTACCATGTGTGGCTATTCAGGCTGGGACGGGGCTGGGCCTCAGGCTCAAGGTCAGGCAGGGACAGGGCGGCAGAGCTGGGACAAGTGCCCAGGCTGCTGGCCTTACTCCAGCACAGGACTGTGTTTGCTAAGTAAGAACTTGGCTGCATATATTTGGGTAACCTAGCGAAAGAGGTCTGACCAGGCGCACGCCTGCACCCTCTCCCTGTCCCCATCTTCCTGCACTCTTCCCAAGGTGGAATTTCCTTTTCCAGTTCTGAGTCTCTGCTGTCCTGTCCATGTCACCCCACATTGCCCTCTCCCAGGGGCATCCTGTGGCCCTGGATCCTGGCCTGTCTCTAGGAAGGATGCAGCAATGGACTCCGGCATTGTCCGGGCTGATGGAAATGAAGCGAGTGGAGTTAGCCCTCCGCTGTGTGGATTTTGGCAACTGCAGACCTTCTCAGAGCTTTGTCCTCACTGGTGCCTGGCCAGGATCAGGGGCCAGTGTGCCTGGAGAGCCCAATCCAGGTCTGGCACACAGGGCGTGATCCTCAGTGGTGGAGGACAAGAACCCTCAACAGATGGTGGCCCTTGGACCTCTTGGGAAGACACTTCAGTGACTAAGTCATTGCGCTCTTCTCCTTTGGCTTGAGTCATTCACTGAGCACATGGTGAGAGATTGCACAGCAAAGGAATAAAGCCTCCACTTACACTTTCCTTCTTGTTTCGGAGAGAATGATTATAATAATTCTAATCGCTGACCTTCCCTGGAAGTTTACTATGCGTTGGGAGATGCTATGCTAAATGCTTTACACACATTAATTCATCTTATCCTCTTGACAGCCCTAGGTGGCAGGTGTTTTGATTGTGATTCTTATTTCATAGAAGTGGAAAGGAACGCACTAACTCGCCCATGGTCATGTGTACACAGCAAGCGGAGCGGAGCCCAGACTGCCGGCCCAGAGTCCGTGCCTTCGCTGTAGAGCTCCTGAGCCCTTAGACAGCTTGATTTCTTGGCTACGGGAACTCCTGTGCCCAGTGCACACTGTGTGCATGGCAGCAGGGTCCTAGACCTCAGCAGGTTGATCTGGAGTGGGCGCTCACCATTGAATCTTCGGTCTGGCCCGAGCACACAGCTGGCCCAGGCTGGTTTATGTCTTGGGAAAGGTGCGGGGAGGCCAAGTCTGGGAATAGGCAGAGTCGGTGAACTTGAGTCAGAGCTAGGCACCTAGCACGGTCACCAGCTCTGAGTGAGCACAAAAGAGGGGAGAAAAATGTACGATCGCCACAAGAGAGACGCCTGGTCCTGGAAAAGCACCTCTGCACCGATACCTCCTCGGCTGGTTCCCATATTGCCTGCATGCTCCTGGCCTTCTGGGGGATTCTGATGCGCATTTGCTTTGTCCTGCACCCACTGCTATCTTTGAGTCTCTCTCTTCCTTGCAAACAAAAGAACTCTGATGCAAGTGGCCCTCCTACAGCAGTCTAGGACAGCACCAAGGTGCCCCCCTCTGTGCATCCTTCCATCAAGCAGGCCTTCCACATGAGTCTGCTGTCCTTCAATAAGATCTCTGGGACTGGTCGGCAGGAAAGGCATTTGACCCGCAGTGCCCACTTGGATGCAGACATCTGTACGAGTCAGGGTGGGGATGGAGTGTGCAGAGAACCAAAGTTGCCTTTCTTACCTCATGGTTCTAAGGTGAGTGTTCAGATTGTCAGCAGTGCTGACACTCACAGTCATTCTGTGACCTGGGTCTTCCAGGTCATTGTCCGGTCACTTTGGAGCCTTGTCATGGCCTCAGTGTTACAGCTGCCCCGGCTTTGCCTGAGGCAGGAGACAGCACGGTGAGTCAAAGGTGATTTCACCTTGTTTTCATTCCTTGCAGCTGGCGGTCTGTGTAGCTGCAAAGGCAGCTGGGAAATGTAGTATTGATCTGGGGTCGGCAAGGGTTTTCTGGAATGGACTATGAGGACATATTTTTAGCTTTATGGGCCATAGAGTCTGTCTTGTAAACATTCAGCTCTCCCCTAATAGCTTGGAAGCATCATAGATGATACTGTGCTCTCACTTAACTTTGGATTTCATCTACTTTTCATATGCCACCAGTATTATTATTATTATTTTTTAGCCATTGTTAGCTCATGGGCTATTGAAAAAGAGGCAGGGTCTGGAACTGGGCCGTGGGTCATAGTGTGCAGAGTCCTGAGCCCTGTTCTGGAGGGTGACCTTGGCCTGGCCATACTTATTATAGGGGATTGAATTTAGGGGGAGACTGGTGGTCTCTACAACACCCACTGCAGGGCCTGCTAAGACAGAGGGGTCTCAGCAGAAACAGGGGTCTCTGTACTCTTCTCTGTATAGAGAGGAATCAGGGTTCACTGGGTGGGAACAACCACACCCCTGTTCTGAAGCTTGCCAGGAGTGAGGAGAGAAAGAGGCCACACCACAGGGGACAGTCCCCAGTGTCAGAAGGTTGAGGAGAGGGTGTCGGTGCAGAATGTGATGGTCTTTCACAGTGTCACACAAGGAGCAAGGAGCTGGCCTCCCCCAGCACTAGGGACCAGCGGGTGAGGACCCCGGTGGGCAGAGTCAGCAGACGGGTGGCTGTACCCTGCAGGGCAGAGTCCTGTCCCCCACAGAGGACCACCTGTCACTCAGAAGCAGAACACATCTATCCCTGTGCTGGGCTGGCGGAAGTTATTGGGAAAAACAGACTCGTTCCATGTTCGTACATTGCTGGGCGCATGCTGTCAGTCAACTCAGAAATGTGTATTTTTAGCATCTGCTACCAGTTCTTCATTCTGTGTGGCAGAATAATCAGAACCAAAGATAGGAAATGTCACTGAAGGGCGTTAGAGTGGGAGTCAAACCACCTTTGGTTTGCGTTCTGGTTCCGCTAGGTCCCTGGTGACCTCCGTAGCCCTTTGATCCTCTTGTTTCTCCGACCCCTCGTCTGTTCCACAGAGAATGAAGCAGAGATGTCCACGTCAGAACAGCGTTCAGGGCATGCCCCCGGTCCCCACATCAACTGCACACAGTCCTTGCCTAGACAGCCCGTCACCCATGCTTACTTGTCTGACTCGTCCTGGCCACCTGGCTCCTGTGTCATCCCCGCACAGCCCGTGACTGTGGGCCTAGGTTCTCTGGTGCAGGTCTGGCCCCCAGTAGTCACTTTCCAGGCAAAGGGACTTCAGCCAGGAGCCCTGTGATGGTCCTGTCTTCTCGGGCCCCAGGATAACTGAGGGAGGACAGAAGGAATCTGGGCCACACACCGGGCAGCCACTCCGGGGACCCTCGGGCTTCATGGGAGCCAGTGATGTCCGAGGTCCGCTCTGGCAGAGGGACTTCATCAGAGATGTGCGAGACAAGGCCTGGCTGGTGAGGTGCATGGTGCTGGGTTAAAGCTGAACTTGCTGCTGCCATAGAACACCTGAACTCCTAGTAGGCATGAGTTCTATGGTATTGGGAGATACCTCTTGGTTCACCCATTAATAATCCACCTGTGTCCTCCTGTTTTTCAGCATATGCCTCCCCCACTGGGTGCTGTCACACAGGCACCAAAGAGACAGAAATAGTCTCATTGGAGGCCTGGCACCTATGTCCTGAGGCAGAGTAGCGTGGGGGACAAGACTAAGCAACCATTCTAGTTGTTCAATGAGCCAGCAGCCTGGGTATGGCAATGAGGGTGTCCAGGCAACAGTAGGGCGTTGGTGCAGGGATGCTCCAGGCACCAGACTGTCCCAGGCAGAGGGACCACAGGTACAGAAGAAGACAGGTGTGAGAGGCAAGGACAGCAAGGTACAGTGGACCTTGTATGGGGTGGCAAGGAGGGGCTGGGTAGGCAGGGCCAGACTCTGGAGGTCTCACCCGACTGCCAGCTGCGTTTGCCTTTGGCCTTGGAGCAAGGGAAGCCCCTGAAGGCTTCCCGGCCACTGTGTGTGGGCTGGATTTTCGTTTTGGAAGGATTCCCCTGGCCACTGTGTGTCCCATGGGCAGGGCATGGTGGAGAGCGGCTGCCCTGGGCACGTGGGGGGATGTGTGGATGGCTGGAATGGGTGGGACGGGCAGCAGGGGGCAGAAGACCTGTAAGGAGGAAGAGCCTGCAGAGCCTGGATGTGGGGAGAGGGAGCACCAGCCATTGCCAGGTCTTGTTTTGAGCAGCCGAGGAATGCCGACATCTGTCTGCAAGGCTGGGAACACCGGAAGAAGAGGCTTTGGAGAAAGGCGTTTTGGTTTATATCTGGTCTGAAACCTCTACAAACTGCGAGCCAAAATAAACGTCTTTTCCTTTAACTTGTGGGTGTCAGGTATTGTGTCTCCTCGATGAGAAAGTAACTAGGACAGAACAACTGCTCTGGAGCCTCCTGCGTGCATCTGGAGTTGAGAGGGGTCCAGGGGAGCTGTAAAGATGGGGCATCAGCATTGAGATGGAGACGGCTCCTGCAGGGCACAGACCCTGCGCCGGAGAGCAGAGCGAGCCCAGGAAACTAGGGCTAGTGCAGGAAATTATTCCTCCATGTTCCAGGGCTTCTCGCTACAGGTGAGACCCCTACTTGTCAACCAGAGAAAAAGCAAAGAACTCTGAGAGAACAAAGACCTGTGGAAGGACCCGGCCCCTTCTGCTCGTCTCAACCTTAGGGACTGTGCACTTGCTGGACAGCTTCCTGGGCTGCCCGTGCCCCGGATGTTGGCCTGGCTGGCTCCTCATTCTTCGGCTTTCATTTTCAATGCCACTGTCTCTGAGCGGTGCTCCTGGGTGGCCCCATCTCACACTACACTGCCCTAGCTGCTCCTGATTTGATTTTCTTCACCTGCCAGCACTCTCTAGCGTCCTTGCTCATGCCCGTTTCCTCTTTCTCTGGATCAGAGTGAAGACCCTGAGGGCAGGGATGGTATCTGTGCGTTGTTTTGTGCTGCCTGCCAGCCCTGGCCCTGGCTGGAGTTACCCAATTCCCCCTCTGCCTCCTCCAACAGGCCCAGCAGCAAAGCCTGAGGGGGGCTTTTTTTTCCAGATCGCTCTTGAGCCGGGAGTGTTGGAGTACACCTGTAATCCCAGCACTCTGGGAGGCTGAGACAGGAAAATTGTGAGTTTGAGCCCAATCTGGACACCTTAGTGACTCAAAAAGACTCTGACTCAAAATAAAAAGAAAAAAAAAAAGGCTGAGGATATAGCTCAGTGCAAAGGCCCTGGGTTTAATCCCCAGCACCAGAAAACAAAACGAAAACCCCCCAAATCAAAAGTCTTTGCATCCCTCTGTTTCTGCACCTCCACTACCCCTCCCTGACCCCACCTTCTCTTCCCTCCCTCCACCTTCCAGCCAGGTGCCTCGGGCCTTAACAACCTTAACTAGAGTCCCCAGGACAGCCCCGCTCCCCACTGTCCCCCTGCCCTCCAGTCTGGAAGAGCATCCTGCTTTCTCCTGAAGCCACAGATGCTGCCTTGACCTCAGCATTTGATGCCAGAGCCTCAGCCGGGTCCCTCCAACTGCCTCCCGGGCCCAGCTATCCCAGCCAGCCTTAATTAATTGTAAAATTGATTAAGCAGCCCCCTTTGTTAGGCTGGGCTGGTGTTTATTTGTATTTTCATATTATTATCCTTTTATACTTCTCTGGGCGCCTTCAGCTCTCTACTGACACCTTTTATTGGGGAAATGTTAATTTAAAAATCATCTATAATGCAGGTGTCACAAATCAAAGCTGTTCGGTAATGAGTTGCTCTTATGTCGTATAAAAACAATTAATTAAAACCCTTTCTGAGAGAGCCGCACCGGCAGATTTATGTTTCCCGGTGTCTCCTCCTCGACCTTCCTCTCTAAAGATGCCTGTGCCGCCGTCCATGGGCTGCCACAGGCAGTGTCTCCTCCCGTCTCGGCCCAGCCAGAGCGGGGGAAAGGTTCCCGGAGATGTCCGGTCTGACACCGCCACACGCCGTTGGGCACAGAGAGGGACTTGGCCAGAGCAGCGTGGCCGTGTCAGCCACAGAAGAGCTCGGAGATGCTGGGGTCCTGTCCTCATCCCTGCTGTGTTTCTCTCCCTGTCCCCAACTACACGCCTCGGCGGCTCCAGGACATCAGAACAGCCAAAAGTGCTCCAGTAAATACGGTCTTGGCCTTCCTTGCTAATCAATTTAGCCCTTAGGAAATATAAACCAGGGCTCTAGCGCCTAATCCTGCCTCTGATCCTGACTCATCCTGTGCTTTGGGTAAATCACTTCTTGGTTGGGCCTCAGTTTCTCTCTCTTTCCCTCCCTCCAATACTGGGGAGTGAGCCCAGAGCCTTTGCACTGAACTATATGTCCTGCCTCAGCCTCCCAGAGTACTAGGATTACAGGCATGGGCCACTGTGCCCAGTTTTTGTTTTTGTTTTTTTAATTTTCATATAGGGTCTCACTAAGTTGTGACTTGCCCAGGTGGGGCTTGAACTTGCCACCCTCCTGCCTCTGTCTCCCAGAGCACTGAGGTTATGTGCTTACCACCACAGTCTCTCCCCTTACAGAACAAGGCACTGATTTTAGAGCGAGGCTGGCAAAACTAGGATGATTGAGTACCATTCCTGCACACGGCAGGCCTGATGGGAGAGAGGAGCATGTCCTGAGCAGGGGTCGGCCTCTGTCACCCCTGTGTGTTTGCTCCTGCTGGGGAGGGCAGGCCTGAGGTTGCTGTTCGCAGGAGAAGCTGGAAATTCAGTTTGCAGCTCCCAGTGTTGGCCAGGGTGCCAGCCCTTGGCCGGTCTGCGTCTGGTACCTCCTCACCCCACCTGCCCTGCTCTGTATCTTGGGGGTGATGCAGGCCTGTGTTTTCCAGGTTTCCAGGCTGCAGCGAGGCTGAGGGAGGCCTCGAAGCCAGATGGGAAGGAGAAAGTGAGAGGCCGGAGAAGCCAGGTGCCTTGCGTCTCTGCCTTGGGCCGTCTCTGGCCTTGCCCATGTCTCTGTGACCCTCTGAGGTCCCAACTTGCCCGTTCCTCCTGACCCAGGGCTCTGGTAATAGCACCTCCCTGCCTCCTGTAGCTGTAGCTGGTGCTGATTGCTGGGTGATCTTGCTGGTCCTTTGTCCCCTGCATCATCAGGCCCTGGGTTCAAGTCGCTCTGTTTAAATACCTGGAGCAGTCTGTGGGTCCTGGCTGAGCCCCGACTCAGCCCTCACCCTGATGTTGGGAATCTCACCACTTCACACTGTGAGGGCGAGACGCTTGTCTGTGGGTGGGCTGCTCGGGGTCCGAGGGCACTGGTCACGCCTGACTGGTTTGCATAAGCTGAACTCCAAGGTCAGACTCGGAAAACGGGACAGTAGCAGTCCCTGTGTTGTTGATGCTTCCAGTCTTATGAGTGAACAAGCTGTTGGGGCACCTGAGTTCTGGCCTCTACTCCATGCCTGGGGCCTCTTCCTGGTGACACAGTGGCTCTCAGCCGCCTGGAGTGGGCTGTGCCCAGACAATGACTCCTCCTCCTGGGCCGCTCCTGCTCTCCCCAGAGCTCAGGCCGCAGCTAGGAGACAGGCAGGACCAGACCCCGGGCTCCCCCTCTAGAGTTGGGTGAGTACCCTGCTCCGGATGAGAGGAGAGACCCCTGCCTGGGAGGATCCAGCCCCTCCCTGCCTTCAGGGGCCTGGCCTGCAGTAAGGGAACCACCAGGCCCTGCCTGTCACAGGTCGGTGTGGGGGACAGTGGGGGAGGCCACCCTGGGGACAGCTCGCCTGGACCCCGAGTTTTGCCCTTAGGTCTGCAGTGTTCACTCAGTATGCACGCTCATCCTTCCCACCTGACACTGTGTGGTTTGGGGACAGTCCAACCCCAGATGAAGGCGGCTAGGCCACGTGGCTCAGTCCCCTCCCTCTCAGGGCAGAGCCCCTCCCGCTGCCTCCTGCCCATCTCCCCTGCGCGGGGCTGTGAAGTGTCTAATCCAGGCTTTTATCTGGCATCCACAATTATAATGTCAAGATTGAATAATCTGCCTTTATCTCCCGGGTGACAGCCATGTAGAAACTTCAAAAGAAACAGTTTTGCTGGCATCTAACAGCTTTTGTTAATTACTATATCCCAAAGAAAATGAAATAAAAGAGGAAGAAAAATGATATTTCTCTGTGACAACTTTGTAAAAATATCAGTGACGAAGCAGCGCCGTTTCAAGGCTTTAACTATTCATGCAGTTGAGATCGGGCCCCAGCTCACCCACCCAGGATCTGGTGCTGGAGAACGTCTGAGGACGCGTGTACACACACATGTGGGAACACACATGTGCACGCGCACACACACACACACACACAAACACACTTGTATCTTCATACACGGACTCCTTCCCACACCACACAGAGTCACAGAACTCACTCTCATCAGCCTCTCACACAACCTTTGCTCTCACACACAATATACACGCACATGCACACATACACACGCACGCACATGCAAGTATTCCTTCCCTCGATGGGTGGCTCGGGACCCTTCCCACGCCCCGCCTGGTCCCCCCAGGTCTGTTCTGGGTATACAAAGCTGCAGTAGGCTCCTCCCAGGTGAGCAGGGAAGGCACCAGGTGTCCGGTAGCCTGGCTTCTGCACTGACACATGGGGGTGCATGAGGATAGTGTGGGGGAGCGAGCGAGGGCTACCGCACTACCATGTGGTAGCTGCATGTCCTTGGCCAAGTCATCCAGCTTCTCTGTGCACAGATGTCTTTACCTATAAACTGAGGATAATAAGACATCCTGTACAGGACGAGGTAACACAGGTAAAAAGTTCCCTGGACTTTAGCATTTGTTTATTTGTCTACTTATTTATTTACTTTGCAGTACTGGGGATGCAACCCAGAGCCTTGTAAATACAAGCCAAAGACTCTGCATCCTTAACCCCTTTTGAGACAGGGTCTGACAAAGTCATTAAGTTGCCCAGGATGTAGTTGACCTTGCAATTCTCCTGCCTTAGCCTCCCCAGGTGGTGGGATTACAGGCATATGCCACCACGCCCGGCTGCTAGCTGCTACTGAGAGGTATACAGAGTGGCTGGTTCTGTGCGCCAGCCAGGTAGGTGTCTGCCATTTGCAGGAAGGCTTCATACAGAAGCAGGATTTGAGTTTGGGGCTTTGAGGGCTGCAGGAAAAGGAAAATGCACTCCAGGTGAGGAAACTGGGTATGCTCGAGCCCAGAGGCACAGCAGGGCATCACGTGTCACAAGCAAATGTGGGCACCTGCGGTGAAGTGTCAGGTGGAGAACTGGGTGGGAGAAAGGTCTGGAAGCTGCGGAGGACCTGCCTTGGGTTCCACTGTGGGGGCGGAGTCTCCGGGAACTGCCAGGAGGAAGCGGCGGAGAGCCAGCACGGGCGCCTGGAGATACGGAGGCCAGGGAGGAGGCCGCGCCAGGTGACAAGCACGCCTGTCAGACACACGCTGGCACACACGTGCTCTCACGCACACCCCCAAGCATCAACACACACACATTAGTGTGCTTACTTGTGTGTTCCCAGCTACACACACACACACACACACACACACACACACACTTTCCTCTTGTTTCCCAAACTGCACCTGGAGGAAGACTTTAAAAATCAAATTCCCTCTCTACAGCAGCCCCGATCTTCGGCAGAGGTCCACAGAGATGCCACACATGGCAGAAGGTGCCCAACAAACTTTGGGGTCCTGCCGTGATCCTCTAATATGGAGGGGGCCCCAGGGGCAGAGGAACAAGGTCTGACAACAGCCCTGCCCCGCTGGGATCAGGAGCCCTGGCACCTGGGCCTGGCCTCCGTCTCTCCAGTTGTAAAATGGGGGAGCTGAAGCCGTCTGGAGGACTTGTTTTAAAACAAAAACACATTTTTGGACAAAAGTGTGGGTGTCATGGTGCCTGTAAGCCCAGCAATCTGGGAGGCTGAGGCAGGAGGATTGAAAGTTCAAGTCTTCCCTGAGAAACTTGGCAAGATTGTGTCTCAAAATAAAGAATAAAAAGGGCTGAAGATATAGTTCAGTGTGAAGGTCCTGGGTTCAATTCTCAGTATGACCAAAAAAAAAAAAAAAAAAAGAAATCCCACACCAAAAAACAAAAACAAAAGTCAATTGAGTGCCAATCACAGAGCTAGGAGCTGCGGGGATGTTAGCCTGAGAAGACAGACGCTCCGGACATCTGGTTTCTGGCCTGTCCTCCTGCCGGAGGGAAGCCCCGGAGGATGGATGCTGCCTGGAGAGAGGCCACGGTGTTCATGTGCTGAGGAGGTGGCAGAGGAGTGTGGGGCTGAGCCAGGCACTGGAGACAGGAGGGAGATGTCCCTGAGGCAGGGCAAAGGAGGGAGCTCGAGAAGCGCTGGGGAACCCGCGGGAGGAGGCAGGCCTGAGGCCTTGGACCCAGTTTTCTTCGGCTTTGAGGAACACAAGTGCATCCTGCCTGCCTCGGGCAGAAGCAGGAGGTATAGGAAGGTCCCAGGGCAGTGTCCCAGGGCAGTTGGCTTTCAGGATGAGCTGGATCCAGGACCAGACAATCCAGGTAGCCCATCAACTCTGGTTTCCTTCTTCTTCCTCTCCTCCTCCTCCTCTTTTTCATTTTCCCTCTCTCCCTTCCTCCCTCCTTCCTTTTCTTCCTCCTCTGCCACTTCCTCTTGGCCTTTTCTTCCTCCTCCTCTCCTTCGCCTGTTCTTTCTTCACTGCTGTTTTCCTGAGACGGGATCTCGAACTCACATCTCAAGCTCTTGGCATTCTCCTTCCCCAGTCTCCTGAGTGCTAGGATTGCAGGCACCCCCCTGCCCCCAGTTACTTCTAGTTTTCTTGTCACATCTTTTTCAGTCTCTTTTCTCCGTGGGGCTGGCTGGCTCATGGAGGAAAGTGGCTACGCCTCTTTAGCCTGGCATGACCTGACTGGAGACCAGGGTCCCTGGGGTGGGGGGGGTCCTGATGGCCCTGAGTGTGTCTACCCAGGGGTGAGGGAGAGGCATGGTCCCGGATGGGCAAAATGAGACTCACCCCGTGGCAAGACTGTGGGTTGCGTGGTGGGCTGGCCTTTCTCTCTGGCTGTGTCCTCAAGAGCCTGGCAGAAGACAGTGTGTGGTTTGATGGACAGGAGGTGCCACCGGTTGGACCGCTGGTTTCCAAAAGATCACCTGCGCTGGGCTCCTGAGCGCCCCATGGGCCCTGAGAAATGGGATTCCCATCTGTCCCAGGGGATCTGAAGCCCTGAATTCTTTCCCTGAAGCCAACAGTGGTCCCCAGAGAGATATGAAGAAATCCTCTGCTCCTGAAGGAACAGCAGGTGCTCCTGGCACTTGGGGGTGAGTTCAGCCCACCGAGGGGCAGAAAAAGGAAGCTGGGGACCTTCCACATCCTGAGAGGGGGAGGCTGATGGGGAGCTTGAGGCCTGGACCGAGGTGCACGTTTGGCCTGGGAGGAGGCAGGACAGGTACGTGGAAGCCCCAGTCTTTGTCTACCAGCCTTCTCCAGGGAGCAGGCATTGGGCCCACGGAGGATGCTTTGCCAATGTGCAGCCCAGAGCCACAGGGAAGAGGGGACAGGTGCGTACACGGCTCCAGAAGTGATGCCGGAAGTGACAGGAACCTGTGTAAATGTTCCCGCAAGGAAAAGCCTTGCCTCTTCAGCGAGTTCTTCCTTTGGTGGAGCCTTCAGAGAGGATGAAGAAAGACCTGAGGGCCTGGGATGCAGCGAAAGGCACCCCCGGGGGTTGCAAGGCCAGTCAGTCATGTGGACTGCTGTCCCCAAGCTTCTCCCACCTTGTCCCCAAGATACTTGCTAGGAGCCCCCTGAAAACTCCTCACCCAGATGAACTCAGGAGAGAGACGCTAGCTCGGCTAAGCACCCCTGGATTTTGATAGCCGAACTGGTTGCACTCTGCAAGGCGGAGTTGCTGAGATGGTTGCCTGGGGGCGTCTGGACAAAGACACTGGGGATTAGACTGTGTTGCATTGGACTTCCAGGTGTGCATCAGTGCAGTGGGGTTCAGATCACAGCACCAGCTGGGGGTTTGGTTCACAGTGCCCCAGCAAGGGATGCCCCCTGTCATCACTGGCCCAGGCGGCTCCAGGAACAACCCCTCCTCCAGCATGCTTATCTCAGAGTTTCAGGGCCCTAAAAGCACTGCTTTGCCCAGTGCTGCCTCCTCCTGCCCTCCCTAAACCCCCACCCCCGTGACTGCCATGCAGGGTGATGGGGAGGGAGCCAGGCTGTTCATCCCCCCCAATTAACCCGGTGGGCCTGAGGGGAGCAGTGGCCCTGATCCAATCTCAGCCGGGTCTGGATGCTTCTTGGGCCGCCCCTCCTTCCCAGTAGTCATTAGTCTCCCCCGCTGCAGGTAGAGTGACAGGCCAGCTCTGAGCTCCTGAAAAGGCCTTTGTTTTATCGCCTTCAGTTCAGATGCTTGAGAGCACTAGCAGGCCATATTTTAATCTCAGGTCTTTGCAAACAAAATCGTTAAAAGCAGATGGCTGTGAAGACGGCCATGAATATTAATAGATATTGAAAAAAAAAAGGCCCTTAATCTTTCCATAAATCTTCCAGGGGAGGCGGGGGAAGACGCAGAGGAGATGAGGGCTGCCGGGTAGTCGCAGGTACCCTGGTCCTTGCGATCCAGGCACCATCCTGATGGCTGAGTGGTGAGTACAAAGGCAGGTGGCCCCAGCCCAGAGCTGGGCATGGAGGCGAATGTGCAGCAGCAGACCCAGGCTCTCCATTTCCGGTCCTTCCCACCTCTTCCTCTGCAGAGCTGGGGGCAAGGAGCAGGCCTCGATGGGTGCCCCAGGCCGGCTGAGGCCAGCTGTGGGCAGCCTCTGTTTTTTCAGCGTTCCTTGTAATGATGCTAACATTTGTGGTCACCCACCGTGTGCCAATTTCTACTTATACCAGTCTCGCCCCAAGCTGTGGAGGTGAGGGGTATCATTACCATTTCAGAGATTAAGAAATGAACTCAGGACAGAGAAGCAATTGGTTTAAGACGATCAGGTTAGTAAGTGGAACAGAAGAGCTTTGAATCCAGATCTGCTTGGCCCTGAAAGCCTGTGGTTTGAGCATCCTCTGGGATCACCCTGTCCAACTCACCCTGTGCCAAAATGTCACCTGAGTATATGCTTTGAATCAGACATTTTACCATTCACAATTCATTTGTTTGGATTAGACATTTCCTTCTCCTCTTAGTTCTCTTTTAGAATACAGACACCCTGGGAGAGGTAACCTATTAGATGGCCGAGAAATGTTAAAAGCTGTTCAGCCTCATCTTTCGGGGCTGAAGCTGAAGTCTTAGCTCGGCCCTTTCCTGGATCTGTGACCTGGAGCAGTGTTTGAGCTTGTGGAGTCTGTCTCCTTTGGGAGGAAAAATGGGAATAACAAACAATCGTGGAGGTAGACAGGATGGGCAGGAGTTTGAGGAGCTCAAGTAGCACCTTCCAGGCCCACATGCATGGTGGCATAACCAGGGAGCAGAGAGACCTGGGTGGGGTGCAGGCCTGCCTGGCTGGGTGGAGGCTGGCCTGGAGGAAGGGACATGGCTGCTCTTCCGGGTCACAGGCATCGATCCCAGCCTGTTCTGTACCTGGCCAAAACCTTCTTTGCTTTATGCTCCAGATCTCATCCAATCAGCCTTTCTCCCTTCCTTGTTCGTGCCCCGCCTCCTCCCTCTCTTCCTCCCTTCTTCCCTTCTTCCCTCCCTCCTTCTCTCCGTGCCAGCAAATATTTCCTGCTCACTAGCTAATGTACCACAGTGAGGATCCAATAGTGAATATAAGCAGCTTGGTCCTTGCACTAAACAAATAAACAAATAAATAAAACAGGCACACACCGTTGAAGCACTTTGTGAGAAACTGACAGGGATAGAGCTGAGGGACAATGAAGGGATCCATTTTCAATAAGAGGAGGTCTCCCTGTACTCCCAGGCCGGCTTCAACAAAGCTTAAGCATATTGGCGTGACCATCTTATGACAAACGCTGGCAGGTCTTATAGGAAGCAGGTGAGGGCCAGACAGCTGGATGCTCAGAATGATTGATTCCAGGAATCTTTTCTGTTGGCTCCCTCCTCACTAGGGCAACGGCCCAGACCCCGCCTCCTATTCAGGCTCCTCCCACTCCGTGGCTCCTCCCCACTCAAGCTCCACCCACCTCACTCCTGCCCTAAGGCGCCCTTATTTTACAGGATGATCTGGCTAGGCCTGTGCTCTGCAAGGTGGGTTTATGCAAATCTCAAAAACCCAGGAGAGGAGAGTGAGGGAGGTTTCATTGTGTGGGATTCACAGGCCTGAAGCTGGAGGGCCAGTTTGGAGAGAAAACTCTGACATGGAAGAAGAAATCCATCACTCAAATCCCCTTACACTGTTGCTGTTCCAAAAACAACGAATTCTTGGAGTCTGAGAACAAAGAGGCAGAGGCTTGCCATGTTTCAACAAATATACTTTATTGTACTGTATAATTTAAGGTATCATTTTATTCGGATGACATTCAAACGTGTGAAAAACGGTTGCCTGTGCTGTAGCTATTAATGAAATCATTACGTACAAATGGTTACGCTTTATGAAGTCATTCATTAAAAGTAAATTAATGAGGGGGATGGCATTAAAATATTTTGCAATCATTACCAGGTCCAGCCTAACCCACTTTTATAAATATTCGTCAACAAAAACATGCCTCGAGTACTCACCCAGTAAATTAAATTCTCGTCTTGAAGTGTTCTGCTTCTATTAATGGCACCGGCCATGGTACTTTCTTTGATTTGTTTTCTGGAACTTCGGGATATATCGTACAGAAATAATGACAAACTCTGACTAATCGCTGATAATTAGGCCAAATCTATTATTCCCGTGGTATTTACATTTTGATTACTATTTCCCTCCCAAAGGCAATGTCTCGAATCTCTTCTAATGCAAGACAAAATAGTATCTGAGACTTTCGGGGTTGGAAAGAAATTCAGAGATTAACTAGTCTGTCGCCTACCTGCTGGTTCAATCTCCTGTCAACCTCCCTGCCAGGCAGCTCTTTGGCTCTGCATAAAATACCGCCGTGTTGGGGACCTCACTTTCACTCTGAGTGGCCATTCTGTCCTTGGACACCTTTGACTGTCATCCTGATCTCTAAACTGTCCCACGTTCTACCATTCCAAGCATGTGTAGGTAGGTAGTCCTGAACCACAGAAGGTGACTCTACAGAGGTATACTCAGCTTTTCCTCAGCCTGAAATGCTTCTTCCCTTAGCTGTGTGACAAACTCCTATGCATCCTGCAGAACCCCTGCTCAGTGGTCACCACCATCGTGAAGCCATTCTCCAAAAATTCCCAACATTTGCTCCCTAGAAAATTGACTGTACCGTCTTCCTATACCACTTCCATTCCTTGTAAGTACTTAGCACTTTCCAAGGGGGAGGAGGGCTTCCGGTTCTTGAGGAGTATCCATGTTAGGCTTTTCTGTTGTGCTGTCAGAGCTTGTCTCTCTCTGGCCTCAGTGCAGCTCCTGGCCCAGGGACAGGGCCACAAACATCTGCTGCAGCTCCACCAGCCACACGGGCCAGGCTCTTGGGCAGGGACCGTAGCCCACGTAGAGCCTCTGTGGGCACCGGGCACGGCAGACGCTTGCGACCACCTGGCCCCACGAACCTCCTTTCGACAGAAGCCATCTGTTGTGGCGACTTCCATGCGCCTCCCTTCTGCAAGGCCGAGTTGGGGACCAGCGAGATGTCCCTTCGGCAGCACTCGGTTGCAGCTCTTCAGGAGGGTGGTGGCTCTTCAGGACCAGACCTGGTCCCTTCTTGTCTGTGGGGGAGGAGGGGACTGAGACCCAGCCCAGTTCTGCTCCAGGCACATTGCTGATCCCCCCCTGACGCAGAGAGTTCACTGACATCCCCCTGGGGAGGGCCAGGTCGTTTCAAGGCAGTGGACTTGGCGTTTCCCCACTCCGTGAGCCTTTGGTTAGCCCTCGGTAGTCCTCTCCTGGAGGGCGAGGAAGGCCACCTGATGTCGTGCAGACAGAGAGCAGGTGAAGGGGCTGCTCCACGGTCATAAAGCTGGAGGATCCAACAGCAGCATGGGAAGGCTGGTTTCCGTGTGGCAGTTAGCAATGTGGCCGTTCTGAGTCAGGGTCTCCTGGGCATTTTGCCTGCATGGGCGGGTGTGTGTATGTGTGTGCTGGTGGAGGCTGGCGGGCGGGGTGGAGGGTGGGGAGTTGGCTTTTGCAGGCCAGTGGTCTTGTTTGAAGGACAGTGGCTTGCCAGGGGCAGGTGCTTTGACACCCAGACGGAGACAGAGAGATGGGCTCAGTAACACAGAGATGAACACAGAAGCAACCGGCAAAGGAATGCAGAGTGAGCCAAGACAGAGAAGCCACCGGAAACAAGTGGAGAAAGGCCTAAAGCATCCCACGGGTGGAGGCCAGAGACCTCAGAGGGAGCCTGGAAGAGCCAGAGAGACGCACAGACCTGAGCGGGCGGAGATCCAGGAGGGAAGCGACCATGGATACAGAGCAGCGGACACAGCAGGGCAGGGAGGGACAGAGCCAGTCATGCGCTGCCCTGCTCCCTACAGGGGGGGCCAAGGCCGGGGAAGATACAGATGGTCTTTGACTTACTACTTTTTTGACTTTAGGATGGTATGAAACTAATACACATCCAGTAGAAGCCATAGTTCAAATGCTGAATTTTATATTTTCCCATGCTAGCAAATGTGGCCGGTGACATCTCTCCCACCATGCTGGGCAGTGACAGTGACCAGCAGCTGCCACTCAGCTGTGTGGTCTCGAGGTGAACAAGTGACATGCTACAGGATGTCCGGCATGGTAGATGGATGAACCGCAGTTCTGATTTATGTCATTTTCAGCATCAGATGGGCTTATCGGGATGTAGCCCTGTCAAAACTTGAGAAACATCAGGAGTTTATTGGATGAGGCCCTGGCAGGCTGAGTCCCTGACGCTTGCTTGGCACGAGGCCCACAAACTGGGGCCAGCGCGTCTGGGGCAGCTGAGCGGGTGCTGAGTGGGGGCCACACCTTCCCTCGGCGCCCACCCTGATGCGGAGAGCATGGCACAAGGTGGGAAATCCCGTCCCTACCCTCAGCTGCTCCTTATGGAGCGTCAGAGGCCATGGTGGTCACTGTCAGGGAGGCCGCAGTCTGTCCCGTGCTCTGCCAGCCTGGCCTGCAGGGAGCAGACAGCCTGCCCTCCTGGGCCATTTCCGGCTGCACAGCCAGCTCTCACGGTGGCCTCTCCAAGACTGCCCCACAGAAGTCTCTGAGGAGAAGAGAAGGAACAATGAATTGTGTGTTTAAAATGATGCACACAGTGGTGGTGCATGCCTGTAATCCCAGCACTCGGGAGGCTGAGGCAGGAGGATCGCTGAGAGTTCTAGGCCAGCCTGAACTACACAGCAAGGCCCTGTCTCAAACAAACAAATAATACTGTACAGGCAGAGGTACACTGGCACTGCTGTGTTACTCTACAGGGAGAATTTCAGCTTTGGGACCAGGAGGTAAAGGCTGGTAGGAAGGTGCAACCTGTTTAACAATGAACCAGTAAAGACCCTTAGTTAGTCTGGCCCCAGCTGGCTCACTTGTTAATGATAGGAGGTGGCCAGGTGAGTGGGCAGCTCAGTCAGATTCAAAATCGGTGACCCCTATGGGTCTAGAAACTCCTCCTGGGGCAAGAGTCACAGGGTGGCTGTGTGACTTTATCCCCTTCGTGTCCCCCACGTCTGGGACAGAGTGCGCACTGAACTCACCGGTGAGTGTATTTCCATTCACGTCAATAACAGACCGGGCAAGGGCTTGCTGCGGGCCAGGCGTTTTGCTGGGCATAGGTGTTGTTGTATGTAACGCTGGCGATGACGGCAGGGGAACGGGCCCTTAGGATCCATTTACCTTTGGGAAGTCAAGGCCTGTTGGGACAGATTGGTCTCACTGAGGTCACGGCTGGGAGCCACGCCGCTATGAGTTGTACCCAGAGTGGCCAAATCTAGGTTTGGAGATCTTGCAGTTCTATGGTGCAACTTTTCCTAAAACTTTGTGTGTGTGTGTGTTTGTGTGTGTGGTACTGAGGACTGAAGCCAGGGCTTTCTCACAGAGCTCTATTCCCAGTCTTTTTTAAGTTTGAGACAGGGTCTCACTTAAGTTTCTTAATTGTCCAGGCTGGGTTTGATCTCTCAGTCCCTCTGCCTCAGCCTCGCAGAGTGCTGGGATCATAGGCGTGTGCCACCACAACTGGTTTAAAACAAATTTTTATATTTTTAATTGGCATAAAGTTTTCCGTACCCCTTACAGGTTCAGTATTTTTTATCCAAATACTTGGGCGACAGAAGTATTTTGGATTTTGGATTTTGTTCAGATTGGGAACCTTTGCACGTACATGATGAGATGTCTTGGGGCTAGGAACCAAATCTAAACACAGACTTCACTTACTGCATGTACTGAGTTTTAGCTGTGACCTGTCTGCCACATAAAGCCAGGTGTGGAATTTTACATTTACAAAGTCATGTGAGTGTTCAAAAAGTTTTGGAGTTTGGAAAATTTCGGATTTCAGATTTTTGGATTAGGGGTACTTGATCTAT
Source organism: Hystrix cristata (assembly GCA_004026905.1). Classification (NCBI taxonomy): domain Eukaryota; kingdom Metazoa; phylum Chordata; class Mammalia; order Rodentia; family Hystricidae; genus Hystrix; species Hystrix cristata. The sequence goes on along the minus strand of PVJO010001805.1, from coordinate 13,043 downwards.
TTGTACAACATTTGCTTTGCAAAACTGTCAAATCCAAGGTGGGCCCCCCCCCCCCCCCTGCTGGCCTTGTTACTGCACCCTCCTCACTGGCCTTGGCTCTCTGAGTCACCCCTAGCACAGTTAGGTGACTTCCATTTTCATTAGCTTGCTCTGGAGAAGGCCACTGGGGCTTCCCCTTGCTCCTGGGGTAAAACACAGCCCTGAACACAACCAACAAGGCCCCTGGAAAGCTCGCCAGCCCCTACCTGCAGCAGTGCCCCACAGAGGGTGGGAAATCAATGCTGTGGCTTGTGACCTGCATTGTCTTAAATCAAAGGAAGGGAAAAGGCTGCGATGGGAATAGAATATAGACTCCTAGAGCTGCCACCTCAGAGGCGAAGGAGTAACTTTGTTTCATCAGTCTTCAAACGGATGCCTGCGGGGGTCTTCTATCTGTGCTCTGTGTGTGTCCACGATCAGGTCTGAGTTTCTTACCCTGATCCAAGTCTCAGCTCCTCTTTGGCCAGCCTCGCTCCCGGCCTCTGCCCACACTGCTTGGTTTGGAGCCCTTCCGGCCTTCGGGCAAAGGCGTTGGGCTCACTCCTGGAGCGCTAGTCCATCTCATCCTTCCTGTTCGCCGACTGCCAGGGTGGCATTATGCATGGCTTGGAGTTCAAGGGTCTTGCGGCCCCTTCCTGTCCCTGCCCTTCTGACCTTCCTGCCCACAGCTCCCTCCTGTGGGGCTTCCGGGCTGCACACGCCCAGGGCTCCCTCCTCACAGTGCTTCTCCGCCTCCAGCTGGGTGAGCACCATGCCTGGGGTGACTGGGGGAGGCACAACTCAGAAGGTGACAGCGACAATATTAGGAGTGAAAAAGATCAATTAAGCCCATCGAGCTGATTTGTGAGGTTGATTAAATTAGGAGCCTCCCTGGGGGCAGATTCGCTCTCAGGTTGACAGGCCAGCTGCTGGCTGCGTGTTGCAGGGTACTCATCGGCCCCCAGAGAGCCACGGGGCCACGTGGCTGTGCTCTGTGCATGGGAGGAGAGGAGAGGAGGCGATGTTAGAAAGTGCCGCACAGCCACGCTTAGGTCAGACCCCGCCATTTCCTGGGTTCCTGGTGCAGTCACCGGAAAGCCTGCAGGATGGGGCAGGGGTCAGTGTCCCAGGAGTCAGGCGGCCTGTGGAGTGCCACCCAGCTGGTAGATGCAGGTGAGTGGCAGATCAGGTGGGGGTGAGAACCCAGGACCTCCTGTTCCCTCTGTGTTTTTGGTCTGTCCCCACCTTCTTGCCTCCGCATCCTGGTGGGTGCATTCTCCATCTTCCCAGGGTCAAGGCTCTGGTCCCCTCGCCCCCTCCCCTGGACTAGGTCTAATCAGATCATCTCTCCAGAAACCTGACCCCTCCGCCTGGCCTCGGATTCCCTTTCAGGGCCAGTCCCCAGGGTAGCTCTGGCCAGAATAGCCTTGTACTTCGGAATGCACCCCCCTCGCCTGGTCCCTGAGTGGGGGCTGGGGAGCAGGATTTGGACAAAGCTCTTGTGTGTGTGTGGACAATGGGTAGGGAGGTTACAGAGAGGTGGTGGGCTTCTCCGGAGCAAAGGGCTGGGGAGGGAATACCAGGCTGCAGAATCTGGGCATCCTCAACCCTGCCTTTAGGGACAATGGAGGACCAGGCAACTGCATTTTTGCATGGAAATGGGGCCATGAAACATTTGAAGCCCCAGATATCCAGCAAGGAGCACTGCAGGGGTCGGAGGAGGACAACAGGTTTTGTCCTGGGGAGAGCTTCCTGGCTGAGATGGCCTTGGACGCCAATCAAGAGGCCAGCAAGGGAGAGAGCTTTTTAGCAGCCCTGAGTGGCCCCTGGCTGCAGAAAGCATGTGCCCCTTTGATGGAGCCTGGTTTCTTACACCCAGGTCTTTCTTCTTCCTTAGGGCAAGTCTGCACCAATTCTACAGTTCATTTAAAAACATGTACACAAAGCAGAAGCAGGCCTGGGTTGGTGCGGAAGTGGCAGGCTCACAACTGACACCCGTGTGTGTGGGGACTTTGGAGCCTGGGATCTTTCACGGGCTCATTGCTAAACCCTCAAGAGCGCTGGAAATCAGAGGCAGAGCGGGGTGACCCACAGGCCTGGAAAGCTGGTGAGACTGAGGGAGAGAGCACGGCTTGGCAAATCTGACCGTGCTGAATGTCTTAGCTCTGTGACTGCCTGCAACCTGGCCGTGGCCAAGTTACTTTGCCTCTTTGTAGCTTACTTCCTCTGTAAAATGGGGAGAACAGGAGTGCTTGCCTCTTAGCATTGGAAGATTAAATAAATGTGCAAATATAAGTAATTTATCATGGCTCCTGCCGCTGGAGAAGAGTCAGCCAGTGTTGCTTGGGAGGGAGGCTGGATGTGGGGGTCAGGCCAGCGAGGGCCACAGCAAGGGCGAGACTTCCAACCGAGGGCTCTCTGCTGCCCCGCTTGGTCTAGCATCTGTGTTCCTGAGCGGTTGCTCCCAGGGGCTCCCATGTTGGGCTGCAGAAGGAGTCTCACATAGCAGTCGATCTTTGCCTGGCTCTGCTCTTCAATCTTGCAGCCATTGAATGAATGTGGAGACTGAGGCTCAGACAATTGCTGCAAAGGCCCTAACTTAGAAACAGATTCCTGGATCCTGTTCCAGGGTATCCATGATGCCCTGTAACTGCTGTAATTTCTTCCAGGCAGACACTGGCCTCATAGCACAAACATCGTTCCATAATCTTATTTGCAATTGCTAATGAGAAGCAGGGCTGTTCTTCGGTTCTAAACCTCATCTTCATCTTTAATTCGTTTCCAGGGGCTGGGGCTGAGGCTTCTGCTGTCTCCGTGAAATATTAGCAATTATTTCTTGATTACTTCTCATTGGAAAACAACTCTTGGACATGGGGTTCTGGAAGCTGGAAGAAGCCCCAAGAATGAGGGTTTGATCTGCTATGAACCTTGCTGAGAGCCACACATCTTCTGCCACCCCCTCGTCCAAATAGGGACAGTTTGGTGGCAAATGACTCCACCCTCCTCTCCTGCTTCACTTGGGCCCCAGGCCAGCTCAGCTTTCCAACAGGGGGTCCCGGGGGTCTTGGAAGCCCTAAAGAGGCGAGGAGAGAGAGAAAAAAGGCGGCTTCATTGCAGTCACAGGAAATGACGATTCCAACCCTAAATGTGGCATGGGTCACAGGTCTCTGGGTCACTCTTGGCTCCTTCTCCACCCCACAAATCCAGTCCCTTAGTGAAACCTCTTGGGTGTGCCTGACAGGCCACCCAGAATCGGGCCACCCCTCACTCCTTGGACTGTACCCTCCCACTCCAAGCCAGGATGGTTGTCACCACCCGCATTATTTCAATAACATCCTGCCAGGCTTGCTCAGTCTGCCAGAAGCCGGGGGGATTGTTTGAAAATCTCACTTTGGTGCAGTTATTTGTCCCTTCTGCTGTGCCATCAGCAGTCCTTAGCTGCAGGTTCTGCACCCACAGATTCAGCCACATGTGGATCAAAATAGTTGGAAAAAACTACATCTGTACTAACACGTAGACTTTTTTCCTTGTCGTTATTCCCTGGACAATACAGTGTAAAAATAATACACTACAGTATTTCCATAGTATTTAAGGTATATAAGAGGATGTGCATAGGTTATATGCAAATGCTATGCTGTTTTACAGAAGAGACTTGAGAATCAGGATTTTTGTACCCACAGGGGCTCCTGCAACCCATCCTCAGTGGATACTGAGGGGTAACATATTGCTTTGCACTTTTAAAGCTATTTTTTATCTTCTAGAGATTACCATATCTATCTGTAACTTATCATAGTCAATTTAGGGCTCATATATTGCTTCTTTACCTAAAGTGTAAACTTCTTGCAAATATTTGCCAGCCCCCATCGCATATGCCAGGGGTCCCCATGTCCCTGGGGCACAGACCAGTACCCATCAGTGGTCTGTTGGGAACTGGGCAGCACAGCGAGAGGCAAGTGGTGGGCTAGCAAGTCCCTTTCCACTACAGGCCTTGCTGCCGGAGCTCCACCTCCTGTTGGGTCAGCTGCAGCATTAGATTCTCACAGGTGCCAAAAAGGTTGGGCACTGCTGCTGTATGCTATAGTTTTCAGGTTATACCTAGAGACATCACAAACCCCACAAGACAATGTTCTCATTTTTTCCTTTAACGAGTTATATGCGTATTAAGCAAATTAAGAAGAAAAAAGATCCTACAATCTTACTTATTTAGCCAGGTATTTACCATTTCCGATGATTTCTGTTCTTTCTGAAGATCTAAAAGCTTCCCGACAGCATTTCTCTTCACTGTGGTGAACCTCCTTCCATATGACCCACACTTCAGGTCTTTGGTGAAAAGTCTTCTACTTTTAAAACAATGAAAATGTCTTTATTTCGTCTTCCTTATTAAGAATAATTTCACTGGGTTTAGAGTTCTGAGTGGACAGATTTCTTCTTCCTTTTCAGCTCTTTAAATGATGTTACTCAGCTTCCTCTGGCCAAGGATGTTACTTGTTTCTGATGTGAGTCTCTGGCTACTTGAATCTTTGCTCCTCTGTATAATGTACAATATCTCTTTTGCCCCGCTGGCTTCTTTGAGGTTTCCTTTTTGGTTTTGACTTTTAGGATTTTGTGTAAGAGTGTATATGTAAATTTACGTTTTTCACTAAATTCAGAAAACTCTTTTTCAGGCCACCACTTCTGAACTTTTATTCCTGCTCACTTCTGTCTCTCTGTTCCTTCTGGAACTCCAATTATACACGTGTTATATCTTTGCAATCGTCCCACAAACCCCTGAGACTGCTCAGGTGTTTGATCCTTGTCATGGTTTAGATCTAAAATGTCCCTCAAAAGCCTCATGTGGGTGGAGAGTGATTGGATCACAGGGGTGCTTTACTCGACAGTGATTCATCCACTGATGAGTTCAGTGGCTGGGTGTGCTATGAGGATTGCTAAGAGCTCCCTTTGGAAGAGGGCTGCTTGGAGTTCTTTATAACTCTTCTCCGACCTTGGTATTCTTTGTAACTCCCATATCCCCCGTGGCTCAGAAGCCATTGTCCAAGTCCAATGGCTCCATAATATATATAACAGGATTGAGGATTGAGCTTCACGCTGCTTCTGACCTTGTATCCCTTGAGTTCACCTTTGCCCGTCCAGCCTGGCCACACTGGTGGTCCCCTGTTGTTCCTCAGCTGCCCTGCCTGACATACCCTCTTGCAGGAGGGCTCCATGGCCTGCCAACCTCTGCTTCCTCCACCCTGATTTGTAGCCACTCCCTCCCGCTCTGTGACACTGCAGCCCTGCTGGCCTGAGGTCACTCCTGGTCACGGTGAGTTCCTTCTCAACCCAGGGCTGGTTTCCCTGTCTAAAGCACACTTCCTGTGACTCTTCTTATGCCTAAATATATTAGTCTTTACTTCCCACAGAAATGACAGCTCCTCGGGGAATTTTTCTCTGATCACCCGTCTCCCACCACCCCCTACTAGGTGAGGTGAACCATTCTCCAGGGATCTTCCAGCTCTCCCACCACACACTCATCATCATTTTCTCAGTTATTGGCCGTGCTTTGCTTGCCTGGCAGCCTTTGGTGCAGCGAGGGCAGACCTTCCACCTGCTTTGCTCATCCCTGCCTTCCGGCCACTTAGCACACAGTAGAGGCACTCATAGACACCTGGCAAATGACCACCAGGGCCCAGGCTGGGGTGGGGGCAGGTAAGGAAGGACTCTACCGTGCACCCATCCTCACAGTGACCTTGAGAGCACTCGTCACACCTCCAAGCTGCTCTTGAGGAATGGAGACAATCACATCTCTCTTCCTGATCTCGGGGCCCAACCCTTGCGATCAAATCCAATCCTAATCACCTCGTAGAGACCCCTCCTCCGAACACCACTGACACATGACTCGGGGATTGAGTTTCCAACATGGCCACTTTGGGGGGCACCTTCAAGCCAGACCAATAGGCAGAAATGGGAGGCTCTGAGGCCACTGGGCCCTGTGTTGAGAGACTCACTTCTCACTTTTCTCTGTGGTGACTTTAAAAAAATTTTTTATTAGTACATATTTGCAGTACATAATGTTTACACTCATTTTAGGGGGTTAGGTGTGTGTGCTTAACATATCTTAATTCTTTTTATTCCCATTTCTGTCTCCTCCTCCCTCCAGCGCTGGATTCCCTTCCCATTTGCAAAAGATCTATCTCCCTGTTTCCTATCTCTATCTTTTATTTTGTTCTTTATTTATACTTCGAGTTTCTCGTATAAGAGAAACCATGTGATATTTAAGCTTGTGTGTCTGACTTATTTTACGCAACATTATGTTGAGGTGGATCCATTTTTCTGACAAATGACTCAAGTTTACTCTTCTTTATAGTAGTGTAGTACTCCTTGGTGTATAAATACCACATTTTCTTTATCCATTCATCTGCCGATAGACATATAAGCTGCTTCCAAAAATTACCTATTGTGAATTGTTCTGCTATGTACATGGGTGTGCGTGTGTCACTGTAACGTGATGTCTTTAACTTTTGGGGGACGATACCTAGAAAGGGAATAGCTTTGTCAAATGGAATTTCTAATTTTAGTTTTTTGAGGACTCTCCATAATGATTTCTGTAGTGGTTGTACCAGTTTATGTTCCCACCGACAGTGTGGAAGGCATCCTTTTTCCACACCACCGTGCACACAGACAGCGAGACAGCCAAGTGTGTAGTGCGGGGCCTGCAGAACATCAGATGCCTGGTGGCGACCAAGGCAAACGAGGGCCGGGGTCTGCCTGTGGTCTGCTTTTGCCTGATCCCTGTGCTAAGAATGATTTTTATATTTTAAAGAAATAATAAAAAGTTATACCAAAAAAAAAAAAAAAGAAAGAAAAAAGATTATAGGATGGAGACCCACGTGCCTGGCAAGAAGCATTTACCTTCCCGGCTCCTAACAGAAAATTTTGTGATCCCTAAACTAGGGCGCAGCAGAAAACACCCCACCTACCCACCCGTATTGAGAATTGAATCCAGAGCCTTGGCATGGAGCTGTATCCCCAGGCCTTTTATTACTTTTTATTTTTGAGACAGGGTCTTGCTAAGTCACTAAGTTGCCCAAAACTTTCGCTCCCTCCCGCCTCAACCTCTCAGAGTGCTGGTATCACAGGTGTGTCCCACCACACTGGGCAAGAAGTCTTTGGCCTGTGTCCCTGTGCCACACACTTAGTGTCTCACGGTCGGTGTGCACAGTGGTGTGGACCCAAGGCACTGCCCTGGGCAATGCGGCCATTTGAAAATGATGTGCAGAATGTCCACCATCGCCTGGGACACTGCTAGAAAGGAGGCCGACTGTTCCTCAGTTTTGTCACGGGGATCTGTACCCAAGAATACTGCAGGGATTCTGTGCTGGATTTCTGGGGCGAGGGCTGTTTGTCTCTGGGTGGGGCAAGTGTTCCCATGTGTGGGGGGTGGCAATGCACCTCCACATCTAGCACGAGGCCCCTGCCAACGGGGGGGTCATCGTGGCCACTCTGGGAACTGGCTCTGAGCGTCAGGCACGGTGCACGGGGGAAGAAAGCAAGCAAGTACCCCAGCTGGGGCCAGGGAGGCGACTCCCGCGCGGGCCGGGGAGGTGGTGGGGTGGTGGTGCGGGACGCGGGTGCCTTCGGGGGCCCAGTCCGGCGTCGGGGCATCCTCGCGGCGGGGGGCTGTAGGGGCCAGGGAGGCGCGGCTCCGGCTCCGGTTCGCCCTGCTCGGCCTCAGCCCGCGCGGCCATTGTCTGAGCCCGGCGCCGCCTTGGCAGCAGAAGGTGACATCTGGTGACGGGTGGCCCGGCTGCGCTCCGCCCGCCCGCCGGGTCCCCGCCCCTGCCCCGCCCCCCGCCTGTTCCGCCAGCGCGCATGCGCGTCCTCGGGTGGCCAATTCCAGGAAACAGCGAGCCCCGTGGTCCGCCCGCCCCATTGGTGGGTGCAAACTCGGGGCCACGTGCGCGTGCACTCACACGCAGATGCGCAGCCCAGGGCACGCGTGTTGTCACTCTTTATACACTTGTGTTCGTTTACGCGCCTTCGCAGGTTAGGCAGGAGGGCTTGTGCTCGTCCACAGACTCACCTGCAAGTGTCCGTGTAGGCACACGCAGCACTCGGACTCCGGCGGCCATGCACTGCTTACACGCTCAAAATTGCAATACCCGCGGGTGTGTCCTTATACAAGTGGAAGGAGCAGGTTCGGTGCAGCATTGTTCTTACTAAACGCCAAGAGGTGACAAAAGACCTAATTCTGAACCTAGTCAGGTCGAGAGCCTAGACTAAGTCCCTCCCCTTGTTTACACTGCTAATAAATCAGTTGCGTATATAAGAAGTTGCATTTAAAAACCTGGCAAGTTCAGGAGGATTATGAGTTCTCTCAAAAAGTAAAAATTGGCAGACTCGAAAAACTATCACTGGTGTGTCTGCATTCTCCTTATTCACTGAATTTGGTATGCCGTGACTTCTGCCTCTTCCCCCAAAGTCAAAATAATCATGAAAGGTAAATGTTTTGAATCCAACCGCGACATCGAGGCAGCCACAATAGTGTAACTAAAGACACTCACGAAAAAGGACTTGCAGAAGTGCTTCAGAAAGTGGCAAGAACGATGGGATCAGTGTGTTTGAAGTAAGGAGGAGTATTTTGAGGGGCGATGTGTCTTTTACTGTAATAATTTTTTTTAAAAAGTAAAACAGTCACTGTATTTTTCAATCACACTGCATAGTTCAGTATGAAGGCCCAGGTTCAATTCCCAGTCCTGGAAAAACAAAAAACAAAAACCAGCCAACCAAGAGCCCTTCTTGATTTTTGACTTTGCTTGCAAGGTCAGAAGCTGTGACGTTTTGAGGCATATTCCCAGCTGACCATTATGGGCTGGGGCTAAGCAGCAAGAGCCTCTTGAGACAGTACTTATGGGTCCCCTACTTCCTCCTAGCTGCCCACCTCCCCATTTTGGCTAGCCGTGCCTCCTTCTCCATGGCCACTTGGGCCAGGAACCTTGGGGGATGATGGGGGTCCCAGAGCCCCAGCCCCAGTCCCTGATAGCCTATGCCACTGGGAGCAGAGGGAGGGGCATGGGTCTACTTGCTAGCTCCAGCCAGGACGCCCACAACAAGGAGACCCTGGCCCTGCATGGTGTTGGGGGGGTGCTCTTCCTCTGAGGCCTGTGGCCCTGGACAGGGTGGTATGGAGGAGAGCATCTCCACTTCATCTTAGAGCTGAGGCGATGGAGGCCCAGGAGCCATAGGATGCCTGCAGGCCACAGAGTGTGGGAGGTAGGGAGGTGGAGCAGGGGGCTGACTGCCTCTCCCGTGGGATCCTGGGGTTGGGGAGAGAGAAAGGCCTATGGAGTACTAGTGTCCTCTTCCTGCTGCCAGAAGCTGGCTCCAGTGTGGGGCACTTCTTAACCCCCCTCTGATGTGGCTTTCCCCGGCCTCTGCCTGGTGAGGAGGCCTGGTTCCCAGAGAAGCCAGTTCTGATGTGTCCACAGCCAGGCTCTGTGATGTCAGGCTCTGACCAAACCAGCAGCCCCTGGGCAGTGGGGAGCTGTGTGGGTGTTAGCTCTCCCACCGCCCATCACCCAGATGCCTGCTCCCACCCCCCCATCTGACCCACACCAGGGTTCTGGCTAGCTTTAAGGATGGGTGCCCTGCCTGATGGCTGGCTCAAGCATCCGTCCCACCCCTCCGTCTCCCACCAGAAGCCTAGCAGGTCCTTGACCGCCAGCATGTCCAAAGCCAGTCTACAACATTTGGTGACAAAGTGGTGATAACGCGAACTCAGGCTCCAGATCTCTTGCTTCCTGTGTGCTCTTTTTCCTCCTTTCTAAACTACTGACAACCAGGCATGGAGGCTCATACGCTCAGGAGGCTGAGATGGGAGGATCACTGTGACTTCAAGGCCAGCCTGGGCTGTGAGACCTTGTATCAAAAAAAAAAAAAAAAAGAAAAGAAAAAAGAAAAAGAAAAAGAAACCGATGACAGCATCACTACCTGCTTTGAGGACTGCTAAATGAGGATTAATCAAAATTCATGCAAAGCAGTGATTTGGGGCCCCACCCAGAGCAGTTGCTTAGTAAATACCAGGGCCTGTTAACAGCTCCTAGCTGTTCTTGCCCCATCACTTCCTGCCTTCTCTGGGTTTTCTTTTGCCGAGTCTGGTGCCAGTGAACTATTTCTCTGCCTTCTCATTGACCTCTGCAATGCTGCTGGAACCAGGCTCTTTTACCAGGGTTGCCACTGCTCCAGTGGGGCTTGATATGGCCTCTGGCTTGCACAAAGGTGGTCCCTAGCCGGGTTCCTTGGCTGCAGGCACCTCACCCTCCACTCAGTCTCACTGTTCTTGGAATACAGCGATGTGCCTCTTAATGAGCACACCCAAGACCCCTGGCCTGGCGGTCACTTGGGCTGGTTGAAGGGACGACCATGGGTCTAGGGTCACCTTTATGGCCCTGCCAAGATCTCACACTTAGCAGCCAGTAGGTCCTCCATGGCCTGCCCGGCACACATATCCCCATCTACGTCTTTGCTCAAGCTGTGGCCTGGACCTGGGAGGCCCTCTCCCCGACTCCAACTCGGTGGGCATTTCTGTCCTGAGCGCTCCTGTGCCCTCCCTCCCCGCTACCTCCTTGTTCAGCTGCCATCTTTCACCATATTCTCAGAACACCCTGGCATTGCCCTGAGGCTGTATTTACCTCGTTTATTATTTCTCGCCATTCACATGTCACCCAGACCAGGGCATCTCAGTCCTTCCGTGTGCATGAATCACGAGGGAGTCTTTTCCAGGCCTGGGATGGGACCTGAGTCTCCACATCTCTTACCAGCCAGGCAGTGAGTCCCCTGAGGCCAGTGACTGTGTTCAGTTCACCTTGCTTTCTCTGGCTGAGAACTTAGAGAATGGGGGACCAAAGAAATGGCTACTGAAATGAAGTGAATGAATGAATGAATGAATGGAAGCATCCTGTCCAGATGAGAGTGCCAGGAAATCTGCAGGAGCTGTGCCGGAGCTGAATGTCAGGGAAGAACAAGAGGTAGCCAGGGGCAAAGGAAGCGATGGCTGAGACGCTCCTGGTGAAAGTTACTACCAGTGCACCTGTGGAGGACAGCGCGGGAACGGGAGCTGCGAAGCCCACAAGAGTGGGGCTGGGGCAGTCACTGACACCCAGCCAAGGAGGCCATGCTGGCTTCTCTCTTTTCCTGGAACCACTGGGAACAGACGATCCTCACGGCGGGCCACTCCTGCAGCAGGGTAGGAAGAGCTAGCAGACATAGATGAGACACAAGAGTACGGCCACTTGGAGGCTCCCCAGTCACCAGCCTGGAGCTCGGGCTTCGGCAGTGAGGATGGAGACCAGGTGAGCAAGAGGAGCTGAGGAGCCAGAACGGACAGGCCTTGATGACCGATGGGGAACGGGGGTAAAGGGAAGCCCTCTTCTTGCTGGGTCACCTGAGGGAAGGGCGGTATTGCTGACGGAGCCCGGGAGGAGGAGCTGGTTTGGGGTGAAGAGAGGAGTTTAATTTCAGAGCTGGCTGGGTACGGAGGGCCTATGGGGTGTGTATGGCATATGTGCCAGGAGCTCCTTTGAGAGATCAGGGCTGGAGATGACAGTGTGGGAGGCGTCAGTCGGCAGATGCTCATTGAGGTTTTGGGAGGGAATGAGATCATCCGGGGAAATCTTCAAGTAAGGAGAAGGGAAAGTTGAGGAGAGACCCTGGAGGAAAACCATTCATTTAAAGAGCAAGAATTAATGACAACCTGTTAGAAGATAAAATGGGAATAGAAAACATTTATAGCAGCAACGAAAAAGATAAAAACCTAGGAATAAACATAAGAAGCAAAGTGCAAAAATCTAAGTGGAGAAAGCATTAAAATGCTTCCAAGGGACGAAAAAACATATGAATAAAAGCATGGAAAAATGCGCATCATAAATTTATCCATTCTCCCTCAGATAATTTGGCATTTAATAAGATTCTCAATAAAAATAAGGTCTTTGTTGTTGGTGTTTAGACAAACAGATTCTCATGCTCACATAGAAAAATAAAGAAGTGTTGAGAAACAAATCTCTGCAGACTCCTCATGTTGCTGCAGGGTGTCTGCCCTGCTCCAGATTCTGGGATGCTTAGAAGATATAGTGTTGCTTTTGAGAGCAGAGTGGAAATCTGCTTACTGCCCAGCATGGTAAAGACACTATGTCCTTCTGGCCAGAAGTCAGGCAGATTTGGGTTTTCTCCATTTAAGACTTTTCTTTTCTAACACACGCAAGCATCATGTGAACTTCTTCGCATTCCTCCGTACTAACCGGGGCTTGTGTGACCATCACACATGCTGAGACTCTGTCTGTCGGTATTGATGTCAATAGTAAAGGCCTTTGTCTCTGACCCAGAAATCTATGTCTCTGCCAACACCCAGGAAACTGGACAGGCTAACTTGCTGGTTTGCAAACAGAATCAAAACCTGTGTAGACTCTTCACAGTTCTTGATAGCAGGAATAGCTGAGACGTATCTGAAAAAAAGCACCGAAATAAGTGGGGTCCTGGCCTGCCATCAGATACAAAGCTGTATTATAGCCACATGGTGCTGGACAGTTCAGCAGAGCAGAGCAAAGTTCCAGAAATTACACATGAGAATTTAGCCTAAGGTAACACGGTATTTCAAATGGAGTGTGAAAATGCGTTATTCACTCAATGAGGTCAGGGCAAGTGGAGAACCATCTTGAAAAAAGAAAAGTTGGACTCATGTCTTGTACTTTATACGGGAATAAATTCCATATGAAACAAAGATGTAAATGTTACAAAGTGAAACCAGAAGTGCATGAGAAACGTGGGAGAATTTTTAAACTCTCAGTATGGGAAGAAATTTCTAAGGATGACACACAACCAAGAAGCTATAAAAGACAGATAACTTTATTAAAACAAAACTTCTGTGAAGCAAAACCCAACACACACTAGGTCAAAAGACAGACTTAGAAAGCACTGGCAATGTATACCACTGACAAAGGACACAGTTCACGAGAAGATGAAGAATTGCCACAAATCGGAATTTCTACAAATCT